>JAJKFI010033203.1:0-54086 GCA_029204185.1 Lerista edwardsae
TGAGGAGATCCTGTGTCTGCCTAGAGAACTGTCTCTCTCCCCCCCCCTTAATCGGGGGTGACCCATTTCTTGCCCCCTTGTGAATAAGTGGTGCGTTCTTAGATTTCCAGCCCATGACTAGTGACTTTGGGTGCAATCCTAGCTTGGAGTTAGGCCGACACAAGTTAAGCCAGCAAAGTTAGGCCGGCACAAGGGACACCGTGAAGTATGCACTGTAAAGTAGGTCGCTCTCATAAGAACATAAGAAGAGCCCTGCTGGATCAGGCCAAGGGCACACCTAGTCCAGCTTCCTGCATCTCACAGCGGCTCACAAGGTGCCCCAGGGAGGCACAAGACAAAAAGATGCTTGCATCCTGTGGCCACTCCCTTGCACCCGGTACTCTGAAGGAGCCCACCACCAACACAAGGAGGTTGCACAATCCATCATGGCCTATAGCCCATGATGGACTTTTCTTCCAGAAATCCGTCCAATCCCCTCTTGAAGGCACCAAGACCATCACTACCTCCTGTGGCAAAGAGTTCCACAGATTAACTACCCGCTGGGTAAAAAAATACTTCCTTTTATCTGTTTTAACTCTCCCACCCCTCAGTTTTACTGGATGCCCCCTGTTTCTGGTGTTTTGAGAGAGGGAAAAGAACATCCTTCTATCGACTCTATCCCTTCCGTGCCTGATTTTGTATGTCTCAATCATGTCCCCCCTCAGGCGCCTTTTTTCTAGGCTGAAGAGCCCCAAACGCTGCAGTCTTTCTTCATCAGGGAGGTGCCCCAGCCCCGCAATCATTTTTGTCGCTCACTTCTGCACCTTTTCCAGCTCCACTATGTCCTTTTTGAGCTGCAGCGACCAGAACTGCACACAATATTCCAGGTGCGGCCTTACCGTCGATTTGTACAATGACAGGATCATATTGGCATGATCTCAGCGTCGGAGAGGCCAGCACACAGATGCGCGCCATCTCCCCTGACTCCAAGAGTGGTCCAAACGCGCTTTGTGGCGGCCCTTGTGCCGGCCAACGTTTGCTGGCCTAACTCCAGATTAGGATTGCCCCCACACACACACAAACACCCAGGGGTTGTTTAGGAGTCCCATACGTGAGTCACGGCGTGGGGCACTCGGCTATGGGGCTGTGGCTTCTCTTGCAGAACTTCATCACCTCTCAGCTCCGTGACCAGGCCTGGATTGGCCTCCACGACCAAGACGAGGAAGGCCGATGGAGGTGGAGTGACGATTCCTGGTTCACAACGCAGTGAGTCTTGCCAAGGCCGTACCACAAACTCTGGGGCCTCCGTTAGAACCTCGCCACCCCTGGCAATGCCGTTCAGGGCAGGGGGAAGCACTTTCAGGCTCCTGAATGCCTGTGTAAAGCACACACACCCTCGCCACCAGAGCCATTCATGGCTGCCAGAGCAAAGCGGAGGAGATGCCTCCATGTAAGAACATAAGAAGAGCCCCATTGCTGGATCAGGCCAAAGGGGGCCCATCTAGTCCAGCTTCCTGTATCTCACAGCGGCTCACCTGGTGCCTAAGGGAGGCATGAGACCACAAGATGCTTGCATCCTGTTGCCACTCCCTTGCACCCAGTACTCTGAACTAGCCTACTACTAATGTAAGGAGGTTGCACAATCCATCATTGCCTGTAGCCCATGATGGACTTTTCTTCCAGAAATCCATCCAATCCCCTCTTAAAGGCATCCAGACCAGACGCCATCACCACCTCCTGTGGCAAGGAGTTCCACAGATTAACTACCCGCTGGGCAAAAAAGGACTTTCTTTTATCTGTTTTAACTCTCCCAATGTAACTTTTTGCGCTACTAACTGTGGGTGTTTTTTGGTTGTCAACTGCCCTGGGCCCTACAGAGGAAAGGTTTATTGCCGTTCGGAAATAAACACAATGCTGTAGAATAATCTGTGATCCTTCAGTGCAGGGGGCTGATGGGAAGTGGAAATGCCTCCAGCCTTACCCCCAGGGAAAAGGACCCACTTTGTCACCCCCTCCCAGGTGCCCAAAGAGGCCCACGTTCTCAATATGGGGCTGTAACACGGGGGCTGTGCAGGGAAATGTGGGTCAGTCGAACAAGGCTGTGACTGTACCGCCCCCTGCAGCACGCTAACGGAACTTAACGGAGCTGCTTCTTCCGCCAGGTACTGGGCCGACGGGGAACCCAGCGACGCAGAGAGCCGCCAGCAGGTGGATCAAGACTGTGCCTCCGTCTTGCCCTCGGCCAGCAAGTACAACTGGAAGGACGAGCCCTGCGAGCAGCTGCACCACTGGGTCTGCAAACAGTTCCGGGGGCTGACCCCCAGGCAATAAAGGAGCTTTTCCAGGCTGAGCTTTTGTCGCCCCCTGCCTCAGGCACCGGGCGGGGGCAGTGGCTCCCGTCACGGGAGCAGCGGGGAGACCCTGTTCCTCTTCCCCCCCCCCCCAGCAGCCACCCTCCTCCGCACCTGGCTGCAGTGGCGCTCGGGGGGGGGGGAGCGCTGCGAGAGCAGAGCGGAGGAGATGCCACCAAGTGGCTCTCACAGCTGCGAATGGTGGGGAGGGGAGGGGAGGGGCCACATCACCCAGGCATTCGGGAGCCTGAAAAAGGTAGCGCTCTCCCCCCCGGAACGCCACCACCCTCCTCCAGTCGCTGTCACCATGGGCGGCAGTGATGTCACGCAGGGGGTACGCGGGGGTACGCGAGTACCGGTTCCTATGATTACAGCTGGCCCCGCCCATTCGCCCGCCCACTCGTCGACTCCGCCCCCTGCAACTTTTGAATTTCCTGCACGTTTGAGTTGCCTGCGCGTTCTCAGAGCCAGGCAGGCAGACAGGCAGCGAGCGGAGCCTTTCCTTTCCTTGCCACTGAGAAATGAGCTGCTCTGGGGTTTTAACATGATGCCAGGCCTCCTTCACATGTTCTGGGGGTGCTGTGGAATACTGTTGCAACTGTTGGGTCAGTTTAAAATCGTCTGAGGCCTCAAAAAGGGCTTTTTTCATGTCCCTTCCTGCCACGACCTCACTTCTGGCTTATGATGTCACTTCCGGTCAAGCCGCCTCTCCCGCAGGGGGCGCCCAGAAGGCTGGAGGAGGACAGCGATGCAGGGAGCGGCTGGAACAGGCGGGGGGGGGGCTTGCAAGGGGGCTCATAATGGCTCACAAGCCCAAACTGGTGGAGAAAAAGCCCCCCTGACTTGCAGGAGGCTGAGCACCCCTTGGGCTGAGCACAAGCACACAAGGAAACACACACAAGGGGGGGGAAGTAGAAGAAGCAGGAAGGAGTTGATGGATCACTCTAATCAATGGATACACTGATTTCCAGCAACAAGTTGGCACAGCAGTTTGCCCAGCACAATGAAAGACAGCCGCTCCTGCTTCGGGGGCAAAAAGGGGCCCATCAGTGCCAGCCCCCTGGAAACAATGCTGCAGTGGGGCATCTGGCCACAGGGCTCCCCCCTTCACCCCCCCCAGGAGGGGCTTGAGAGCCAAAGGCCACAAGCTCTCAGGGTCCCTGTCAGTGGTGTCATTCAAATGATTTAGGAACAGGTACTCACTTGTGACTGGCACTTGTCGGGGTCCGCCCACCAGAAGTGAGGTCGTGGCAGGAAGTGAGGTCATAGCCGGAAGTGATGTTGTGGCAGGAAGTGAGGTCATAGCTGGAAGTGAGGTCATGGCAGGAAGTGACGTCATTGTAAGTCAATGTCATTGTAACACAATAAAATGACATGAACTGTAAACTGGCACTCTTGGACAACAGCAATTGTAAAACCATGAAACATCCCTGACTTCGACTCCTTTGTGGGCCACAATGGAGGAATTACGCTAGAGGGAGCGGCGCATCCAAAAGAAATGACGAAATCATAAAATGAATGGACTAGAAATGACTTTGCTCAGTTAAATTCTTTACTGTATCAAGGTGTCTCTTTGTTACATGATTGACTGAATGGGCTTCTTTTTGTACATGAATGACTTTTCCCCACCCAAATGATCTTCAGTAAATCCCACGACTGAATTTCCTCCTTTTTACGTGATCGACATTCTCAACATGATCAACTAAAACAGTACTCCGTGCATGAGTTAAATTGTCTTTCATCAACGTATACATTGTATTGTGAAATTAATGTGCTATTTGTTACATGACTTGATTGCGTGTTCAAAGATACTTTACGTGATTAAGTTTAGGAGTCATTAAAGACATATAAAAGGCTATGCCACATGTAATTTGTGCCCTTTAAGTAAAGTCTGCTTTAAAGCTTCAAATTTTGCGCTTGTACAATTAATAGAACCTGAAGAAAATTATATTGGCACACAAGTAAATATGCATTCTAACATAGTGCAAATGCATGCATCACATTTGTATCCCTTCCTGCAAGGGAAGCTCAGGGATATTGCTTTTCACATCCCAGTTTTAGCTATACGATATGAGACTAACTGCCAAGCCTATTATCTGCGCATGGTGCGTTGGAAGCAGGGACATTGGTGCAGAGTCCTCTGATGACAACACTGATTGCAACAACTGTCCTGGGGGAGAGGCTCAGCGAGAGAATGGAAAGGGGACACACTTACCCATGTGTCAGCTGCCACATGGCACCCAATGGGGCTTCTCAGGGCTACGCCAGTCTAACTCTTCGGGTGTGCCTCTGCAAAACTGCTGGGGGCACGTCCAGCCTAGCACTGGAGTTTGGGATCTAGCTCTGCTTCATCCCACACCACTTTCCTGCCTCTCTGGTCGCACCGCGCTGCTGGGGGCCAGTGTGCATCACGTTGCCAGTGGCGTGCAACTTTCCGTGCCGCGTGTGGCTCCAAATAGCTTCTCCCTTCAATTGGTCTGCTAGTTTTTAAGATGCCACAAGGCTCTTCGTTGGGTTTGCTTCAACAGAGCAGCACAGCGATTCCTCTGGAAGGTGTTCGTATCAAAGGTTGTGTTTTTCCCCCTGTACTTTATCCTTTTGCAGAACTCTACCTCGGTCACGTGTTCGGCAACGGCAGGCTCGGCGCTCGGGCAGGTGCCCACGTGGTTGCGCGGCCCGGCGGGTGCCCAACTGAGCACCGGGCCGGCCGGCGAGGAGCAGGAGGGGGCTGGGTGACCAAAAAAAGACCGTGTGGGGGCTGGGGCTGGGGGGAGGCTGCAGGAGGAACCGGGACGCTGGATCTGCGCAGCTGGAGGGAGCGGGAGCCCCACGCTTCTCACGCTTGTTGCCTTATTCCCGGGTCTCCCTCGCTGCTGCTGCTGCTGCCGCCTCCGGTCCTCTCGCTCCGTTGCTGCTGCCGCCACCACCGCGCTGCCTGCCTCCTCACAGAAAGTGCAGGCAACGGCTGCGGGCGTGCAGTACGCACGCGCAGCTGCTGAGCCAACCAGCCGACGGGGCCAGCTCCAAGTGGGCGGGGCCAGCTCAACTAGCAACCGGCACGCACGTAGTGGTGCGTAGTGGGTGCATGACACCACTGGTCCCTGTTGTTGTCAGGAGTCCTTCGTCCCCAGAGGCCTTCTGCATCCTCACCCTTGCAGCCCTCCTGGGGCATTTGGCTGGCTGGAGAGAAACGCAGGCAGGAGGAGGGGTAGCAGGGCAGGCGCCCAACACTTCCTGCCCCCAATTCTCTGCCCCTTGCTTCATGCCACATGCTGACCTCTGTGCTTGCCTCCATCCTCTTGGCCTCTGTCGTCACTTCCGGCGTCCAGGAGAGTCTCCTGGGTCCTGCGACTCCCTTTCTAGGGCACCTGTCCATAGTCGCAAAGTGCCTGCCCCTCTTCCCTCGCCAGCTCTGCCAGTCTGCCAGGGGCAGATCTAAGGGAGGGCAGAGCTCTGAGTCTTGCAAGCAGCCTCACCTTGCAGTGGACATCACTCCTCTCCTGCAGCGTTTTAGCCAATCCTCACAGGGAACAGCAACATCTTGGCGTTGCTTACTGGCTACAGCAGCAAGGGAGAGGAGGGATTCGCGTGACAGGGGAAGGCTCCTTGCAACACTTAGAGCTCTGCCCTCCCTATAGAGACGCCACTGCAGTCTGCCACTACTGACAGTTGCCCCAGAGGCAGCCGCAGGACTGAGCTGCTCAGCGACTTCCAGCCCCTGTGCGCCAAACGCCCTCCACACTCCTGCGAGCCTTTTCGGGCACACCCAAGTTCCACGGCCCCACCAGTTGGAAACGGCCGCTTTGCACATTGCTGGCTTCTGGGACAATCCACGCAGGTCCCTTGTGTGGAAAAGGAGACGTCTTGCGCTGGAGCCACATCTAGGCGTTAGACGCCACGCCCCCTGCCACTGGAGAAGGGCTGCGGGGGCCGGGGGGAAAGCAGGGACGCTGCATCGCAAATGGCTGGGAGACGCTCTGGCGGAGGGCGGGCGATTCGCGGCAAGACGCGAGGACACAGTTCCCTCCGGCCTCCTCACTCCGGGCCGGACTGGCACGCTGCAGAAGCCGAAACCAAGAGAACAGGCAGCTCAGCCGGCATCGTGGCAACGTGGCTTCGTGCCACGCAACTGGAGCGACCTAAAAAGCCGTCTGACCCACGCCAAAAATGACACGCAATGGGCGAAGGCCTGCACAGCCAGGGGCTCCGGAAGGCGGCTCGAGCAAGTGAGCCAGGCCACATAAAGCACATGGGAAGGTGGAAAACCCAACTCGGCAGCTTGGCCAGCCAATCTGGCCTGGAGGACAAATCACTCCTACGCCCCCCCCCCCCACACAGACACAGACACAGAGACGCCTCCTTCAGTCAGAAGCTAAGAAATATCTCCCGCCCCCAGGCATAGGGGGGAAGTGGATCCTGCACAGGTTTGGGTGCGGGAAAGGGTGGGCCCATACGGGGAAGGGCAGGGGGAGCCCCCGGATGGGCAGGGCAGCCCACGGGGCATGGAAGCCCTTCGCGTCCCAGACACTCACCTCGCAGAGAGCCGTCCGAACCCAGGTCGCTTGCTGCATGGGGTGGGGGGGAGAAAGAGAGGGGGGTCAGGCAGGAATGTGGGTGGTCCCAGCACCTTTCCCCCTTTCCCGCCCCCTCTTCGGCTCGTCTCCTCACCCCAGTCAGGCCCCCTCCTCTCAAGGGGCAAAACCAGGGCTGGGTCCTGGGGTGTCAACAAAGCATGATGGGAAGGGGGGCCATGATTGGGGCCCCGACTGCAGTGGGGCCAAAGCCCTGAGGGCCCCCAACGCCTGCCCCCGCTTCAGTCATTCAAAACTCCTCCCCACAGCCCTGCGCGGTTTCTGGGGCAGCCAAGAGAGCCGGGCAGGGGTCTCGTCCTGGGCCAGACCAGGCTCCACCCAGCTCCGGGCTGCTGACCTGCCCCCGAGACCCTCACTCACTGCGACTCTGAGACCCTCACTCACTATGACCCTGAGCCTGAGACCCTGAGACACTCACTCACTGCGACCCTGAGACCCTCGCTCACTGCAACCCTGAGACCCTCGCTCACTAGGACCCTGAGACCCTCGCTCACTGCGACTCTGAGACACTCACTCCCTGTAACCCTCGCTCACTAGGACCCTGAGACCCTCACTCCCTGTGACCCTGAGACCCTCATTCACTGCGACTCTGAGCCTGAGACCCTGAGACCCTCACTCCCTGTAACCACTGCGACCTTGAGCCTGAGACCCTCACTCCCTGATCCTGCAACCCTGAGACTCTCACGCTCTGAGCCTGAGACCCTGAGACCCCCACTCACTGTGCCCCTGAGCCCCTCTGCCTGCGCAGCCAGGATGGCTCCAGCCCCGAGCTCTGCCTCAACCCTCTTCCCCCTCCATTCTGGGCAGCACCATCTCCCCTCACTCGGGGGGGGGGACGGGATGGGACGACACAGCCCTGTGCAGCAGCAGCACAGGCAGGACCAAGGCCACTCACCAGAGGCTTTTCCGTAGCCCCCCCTCAGCCGCCGTCCTGCAAAGACAGAATGCAAGACAAGAGTCAGGCCTGGGAGGGACCCCCCCCCCCGAGGCCACCTGAAACCACCCTCCCCTCCCTGGCCTTCGGGGGGCTCTTGGTCAGCAGAAACAGCAGCCTGGGCTCTGCGGCCCAAGGACGGCTCTGGGGCGCTCAGCCGTTGACGGCCCCACCAGAGCACCGCGAAGGAGGAAGACTCTGGCTCCGATCCGGGCAGCTTAGAGTCAGCGGCTCGTGACCTCCACCCCCCACCCCACTGGGGCTCCTTCCACCCCCTTCCGGCAGCCTGGAGCCAACGGGATGCCACCAGCCCCCCAACTCAGCTGCTCCTGCAGGGCGTGAGGCAACAGGCGCCTCGACTGCCGGCCCCGGGAACTCCAATACGCCACGACAGAGCAGTCCGCAGGGGGGGGGGGCAGAGCCAGGGATTGGGGGCACCCTGGAGAGTGAGGGCTGTGATGAAAGCCCTGCCCCCCCCAGCCCCACTCCTTTTTGCCTGCATTCCGCTCCTTTGGAGCCTTCTGAGCCTGGTTCTGGTATTGTGAGAGAGGGAAAAGAGCATCTTTCTCTTGACTCTATCCCTCCCGTGCACAATTTTGTATGTGTATATGGTACACAGTGACAGAGTTTATTTTCCTGGGCTCCAAGAGCACCGCAGACGGTGACTGCAGCCATGAAATTAAAAGACGTTTACTTCTTGGGAGGAAAGCTATGGCGAGCCTAGACAACTTAATAAAAAGCCAAGACATCACCCTGCCAACAAAGGTTCGCATAGTCAAAGCCATGGTTTTCCCAGTAGCTATGTATGGCTGTGAAAGCTGGACCCTAAGAAAGGCAGAGCGCCGAAGAATAGGTGCTTTCGAATTATGGTGTTGGAGAAGACTCTTGAGAGTCCCCTGGACTGCAAGGAGGTCCAATCGGTCAATCCTCCAGGAAGTCAAGCCTGATTTCTCCCTGGAAGGACAAATCCTGAAGCTGAAGCTCAAGTACTTTGGCCACCTCATGAGGAGAGAGGACTCTTTAGAAAAGACCCTCCTGCTGGGAAAGATGGAAGGCCAAAGGAGAAGGGGGCGGCAGAGGATGAGATGGTTAGATAGTGTCACCGAAGCAATGAGCATGAAATTGGGCGAACTCCGGAAGCTAGTGGAGGGCAGAGAGGCCTGGCGTGCTGCGGTCCAGGGGGTCGCGAAGAGTCGGACACGACTTAGCGACTGAACAACAACAACAAAGAACCCCTGGGGTTCAGCGATCTCGTGGGAGGGTTTTTTTCCCCCTCTGTCCAGTCTCTGTGGGCTGAAGGTGGGGGCAGCAGATAAGACTACGAGCCTCCCCCGCCCCGCCAGTTCAGCTGCTAACCCAGTGCAGAGCAAGAGCAGAGAGCAGTGAGATTGGCATGGGTGCTAACCACTGGGTGTTGCTCAGACACCCTCCCCCCCAAAGGCAGCCGCAGTTCGCTTACTGAGGTACAGCACGATCCCGGTTGCCAGCAGGACAACGGCAGCCAGCGCCCCCACGGTGCCTCCGGCAGTGGCCCCCACACTGGGCCCTGCGGTGAGGTGAGAAAAGGGGAGCAGGGGTGAGAGAGAGAATTGCACAAGGACCTTCCCAGACCTCCCCCCCCCGCCGTGTGTGGGCTGCCTTCTCCGGGGTGGCCCCAGACTTAATCTGCCGCCCTCCCCCTTTCGGCCCCTCACCAGCCTCCTCCACGGCCACGTCCAGGGGCTCCTGCAGCCCGTCGTGCTCCACGTGGCACCGGAAGCGGCTCCTCTCCTGGGGGTCGACCTCGATGCTCAGCCAGGCGTAGTACGTGCCGTCCGCGTTGGGGCTGACCGTCCCCCGGAAGGTGTCCCCCTGCCGGACCTCCCCGGACCTCCTCCAGGTGGCGTCAATCTCCCGGGGGTAGAAGCCGTGGGCCCGGCAGAGGAGGGTCTCCAAGCCATCATGGCTGTCCTTGCGGGTCACCGTCACCACCGGGGGCTCTGCAAAAGGGCGAGATGGACCTTCCCCAATGACTGGCAGCGGGGGGGGGGGGGGGGTTGTTTTCCCACCAGGGACGCCGGCAGTGGTATCATTCAAATAATTTAGGAACAGGAACTCACTTTTGATTGGCACTTGTCGGGAACCCAGAACCAGCCACGGAGCCCGTTAGGATCCGGAACGCCCATTCTGGTCCATTCCCCCTGAATGACATCACTGCCTTCGCCCCCCCCAGGAATGCGGAGTCGCTCCCTTTAACCCTCTGAGTGCCGGCCCAACCAAGAAGAAAAGCTCTTTGTAGAGGAATGGGGAGGGGGGAGGAGGGAGAGTGAAGTGGGCGGAGTCAGCCCTAATTTTAACAAGTGGAACTGAGTTCCCCCACGTTCCCCCTGCATGACATCACTGGATGCCGGTCCAATTGCATCCGGGCAGCTCACCTCCAGATTCTCTGCTAAGTTCATCCAAAGGCTTCGACTGGCGCAGAAAACGCCCTCCTCGTGGCACAGCCTCACGTGGCGGGCGCTGGCTGCCCATCCCCTCCCCAACCAGGCTCGCTTGGCCTGCCAAGCCCTGCAGGTCCCCCAGGACCACCCACTCCCCTCAATGCCCACAGCCCTGCCTCGGAACCAGGCCCCACGGAGAGCCAGCTGGCAGACGCCATTGGCCAGACTCTCTCGGTGGGCCACCACAGGCTGGGCACTTCTCCGTGGCGCCTGCCCGGTCCTCCCCCTGCCCACGTGCCAACGGTCACAACCGAACCCCCTTTTATCCCACTGGAGCTGGCGGGCCCGATCCTCTCCCACTTCCCAGCCACAATGCGGCACTGAGGAAAGGGAACAAATGTGCCCTCTCCCCTGGAGGAGGCCTCCCCGACTGCCCCCTCCCACAGGACGCCGGGCAGGTCTTGTCGGCAGGTCAGCCCCACAGCGCTGGGACGTGGGACAGAATTTGGCCCTTGATTGATGCGGGTTGATCGGATCGACGGCTTTGTACCTTCCCGTGTGCGTTTCATTGGCTTTGCCAGATTTACTCACCAACTGCTCTGAACGGCGACATGTAATCCCTGTAATTCGTTCATTAAATAAACGGGGGGCCCTCCCGGGACCCGATCCCCCACCCCCACCCCATCACGGATGGGGATAGTTGTGCAAAGTAAGTGAGAGAGCAGCTGGGGCCGTTTCTGTTCCTGTGAGGGGTGGGCTTTGAAAGGCGGCTGCAACCCCCAGCCACCCACGAAGCATTGCGGACCCTCTTGCGGGTGGCAACCCACAGGCTGAAGGGCCCCGATCCAGAGCGGGACTGGGCAATGCTGGCCTTGCAAAGGGGACTCTCGCGGCAGGGCGTTGTCCCAGGTATGTTTGAGACATACAAAATCATGCACGGGAGGGATAGAGTCCATAGAGGGATGTTCTTTTCCCTCTCTCACAACACCCGAACCAGGGGGCATCCGCTAAAACTGAGGGCTGGGAGAGTTAAAACAGATAAAAGGAAGTACTTTTTTACCCAGCGGGTAGTTAACCTGTGGGACTCTTTGCCACAGGAGGTGGTGATGGCATCTGGTCTGGATGCCTTCAAGAGGGGATTGGACGGATTTCTGGAGGAAAGGTCCATCGTGGGCTATAGGCAATGATGGGTTGTGCACCCTCCTTACATTGGTGGTGGGCTACTTCAGAATACCGGGTGCAAGGGAGTGGCCACAGGATGCAAGCATCTTGTTGTCTCATGCCTCCCTGGGGCACCTGGTGGGGCCGCTGTGAGATACAGGAAGCTGGACTGGATGGGCCTTTAGCCTGATCCAGCAGGGCTCTTCTTATGTTCTTATGCAGGAGGGGGGGGGCCGTCGCACCCCTGGCCGGCCCGGCCCCCCCCCCCCCCCCCGCCCGGGGGGGAGGGGGAGGCCCCGCCCCTGCCGCCCCCCCCCCGCTCACCCTTCCTCAGCAGAGCGCCGGCCCCGTAGGCGAGGAACTTCTGCAGCCACTCCAGACACTCCTCCTCCAGGTAGGCCCGCAGGCTCTGGGAGCGGACCACCTCCCCGTCCAGCCGCCTCTTGGTCACCTGGGCTGCCGCTGCGGCCGCCGTCCAGGTGAGGGTCTCCTTGTCGAAGCTGAGGAAGTCCCGCCCGTTGTAGCCGTACTGCTCGAACCCGGCCTTCTGCGCGCCCCCCTGCAGGGCACAGCCGTACATCCGCTGGAGGGTGTAGATCCCTGGGGGCGAGGCGGGGCAAGGCGGGGCATCAGGGGGCCGCTGGCGGCCCAGCCATGGGGGGGCCCGTCTGTCGAGGGCTGCCTCCAGTGGTGTCATTCAAATGATTTAGGAACAGGAACTCACTTTTGATTGGCACTTGTTGGGAACCCGGAACCAGCCACGGAGCCCATTAGGTTCCGGAACGCCCGTTCTGGTCCGTTCCCCCTGAATGACATCACTGGCTGCCTCCCTGGCAGACTGAGAGGGGTCCGAGGGGGAGGTCTCAGGGGGGGCTCTCACTCCAGCCTGCCCCTTCACTCCCTCTGACCCCCCCCCCCAGGCAAGCTGCTCCCGTCTCCAGCGAGAGGCGGCTCACTCCGACCCTCGCCATGCTCCTCGCACACGGCTCCGAGGCCTGGAAATGCGCAGGACTTCTGCGCCGTCCCCACCAACCAAGCCAGGAGTCCGGGTCTCCCAGCAGCGCCTGAGCATGGCAAGAGTTCCGGAGCTTCTGTAGCGCAGACGAGGGGGGTGGCCCCAAGATGGTGGCCAGGAGGCGTTCCGGGCCCCCTGCTGCTCCCACCCGTCTGGGCTTCGCTGGTGGGCCGCGGAGGGCGCTGGGGCAGGGCTGGGGCAGGGCTGCTCCGCTCGCTCACCCCCGGTCCGGTTGTTCTGCCTCCACAGCTCCAGCAGGTCGTCCCGGAAGCGCAGCTCGTGGTTCAGGGCCTTCTGGGTGTTCCAGACCCAGAAGTGGGGGTCGTCCCGCTCCACCCTCCGCATCCAGGGGGCTCGCGGCACAGCCTGCCTCCGGTGGCTGTCGTAGTAGCCGCCCAGCTGGTCGTCCACGTAGCCCACGCCGATGAAGTGCGGCTGGCCCTGGCCCGGCTCCCAGATGGAGGTGTAGAAGTAGCGGAGGGAGTGCGCGGAGGAGGAGGAGGAGGAGGAGCCTGGGGGGGAAGAGCAGTGGTGTCATCTAAATGATTTAGGAACAGGTACTCACTTTTGATTGGCACGTGTTGGGACCCACCCACCGGAAGTGACGTCATAAGCTGGAAGTGAGGTCGTGGCAGGAAGGGACATGAAAAAAGCCCTTTTTGAGGCCTCAGACGATTTTAAACTGACCCAACAGTTGCAACAGTATTCCACAGCACCCCCAGAACATGTTAAGGAGGCCTGGCATCATGTTAAAACCCCAGAGCAACTCATTTTTCAGTGGCAAGGAAAGGAAAGGCTCCACTCACTGCCTGCCTGCCTGCCTGGCTCTGAGAACGTGCAGGCAACTCAAACATGCAGGAAATTCAAACGTTGCAGGGGGCGGAGTCGACGAGTGGGCAGGGGAATGGGCGGGGCCAGCCGTAATCCTAGAAACCGGTACTCGCGTACCCCCGCGTACCCCCTGCATGACATCACTGGGGAAGAGTGGCTGCTGTGGGCCCCCGAACCCACCCCACAAGCGCTCCACACACACACGACGACGCTCAGGCTGCCTCCACATTCCCCCAGCTCCAAACCCACCCACCCCCGTGATGACTGCCCTGATTATTATGCCCCCCCATCACCCAGTCCTTCAAAGATGTTCAAGGGTGTGTGTGTGTGTGTCCCCCCAAGTTCGTCAGGGTTCAGTCTGCGTTCTGCACGCTGATACGGTGGGGAGGAAGGGAAAGTGGGGGGGGGAGAGCGGGACTGGGAGCGCTGTCGGAGCGATATCTGGCGCAGACGTTTGTCCCCCGTGCTGCCCCCCCCGCAGGCTCCCCCCCCCCCGTGCAATCCCCGCCTGGAGGCGACCCAGGCAGAGCAGGGGTGGAACGGAACCGAAAGTGGGGCTGGCCCTTGAGCGTGGCGGTCCCAGAGTGGACCCGAGCCCCCTCCTCCCGTCCCCGCGCAGCGCCGCCAGCCAGGACCTCAGCCTCGCTCGCGTACAGGGCAGGCTCAGACGTCTTCCTCGACGCGCGCCGGATTCCTCAGCACACCCAGACCGACTGGGATGGAGGAGGCGCCCTCTGTACATGCTCAGAGGCACACCGCGGCAGGCGTCAGCGTGGGGTTCGCGCTATACGCCTAATTCACAGAATACCCCACTACACCCCGCACCGCCGCCTGTCCCCGGAAGCAGCGCCGCCGCCTCCCCGAAAAACCGCTGGTAAGGAAAAGAAACCAGGTCCCGCGCCAACGAGAAGGGGGGAAATGTGGGGGCAGAGCCCCCCCTTCTCCGCCACCTGCCTCTCCCGGCAGCTCTCAAAAGTTGCCCCCAGCCCTGGGGGGGCACGTTCTCGCCCCCCTCCCCTGTGGGCCCCGCCCGCCCAGGCGCTCCTCACCGGCCCAGCAGCAGCAAGCCCCCAGGAGCAGGAGCCCCCCCAGCAGGGTCCGCATCGCCCTCCGGCCACCCGAGCCGAGCCGTCCAGGCAGGGGGCAGCCCCCGGGCGGGCTGAGCGGGTCCTCGCCGACGACCCCCGCGGAGAGAAAGCGCCGGGCTGGGCGGCGGCCGAAAGTGAAAGCGGGGACGGGGCGAGCCCGGAAGCGCGTGACAACAGGCGCCGGCGCGTGACAGGCGCCGCGGAGTCCCGGGGCAGTGGGAAGTGGCTTCGCCCCCGGGGGGCGCCCTGCGGGGTCTGCACGGAGGAATCCGCCGTCCTGCCCGGCCGAAGCGGCCCCGTCGAGCGCGTCTCTGCGCGGCAACGCGAACTCCGCGAGTCTCCACGCCGCTCCGGGCCGGGCAGTCTCCGTGGACGGCTGTCGGGGCGTTTGCAGGCGCCGGTGGCAGCAGGCGCGGCTCTTCGCCCAGGAGGGACAGCCGGGGGAGGGGGCGCGGCAAGAGCCGGTCAACCCCCCGCCTCGGAAACGGAGCGGCGAGGGACGCGCTGCCGCCGCCGAAGCGCCGACGGGGGACGGCGGTTGTTCGCCCAGCTGCGGCCGACAGCGACTTCCGCGTTCCGGGGGGGGGCTTTAAAGACCCCCGTTTATGTGACGCGGGGGGGGGCTTGTTTTGGGCCTCCTTTAGCGTTCACGCCTTTTCATCTGGACACCCCGGGCGGGGCGGGATTCCCCCCCCCCCCGCGATGCGGCGTTCTACGCCTGCTTTCGCCAAGCTGTTGCTAGGGCAAGTCTGAGAGAGCCGCGCCCCACGCCGAGTTTCGCCTGTGGCGGGGAGGATCCGTCCGTCCATCGTCCGTCGAGTCTCCCCCGTCCCTCGGGGGGGGGGGGGGCTTCGGCGCAAAGCTGCTCGGGGCCAAGGCGCGGCAGCCAAACCCCGGCCTGGGGCGGGGGTCGGGTCGCTCACCAGGGGCAGGACATGGAGAGGCGGGGGCGGGGGGGGGTCTTCTCGGGGCTCAAGGGCTGCCACCTCTGGGAGGGAGGGGCAGCCGCTGGGAAGGGGGGCGGCGTGGAGAGAAGAAGCAACCGCAGCACAGGACAGCCGAGGCCCTCCTAGGCAAAGACCCCCCCCCCGCCCTCGGGAGTGTTTCAGGCTCCAGCCCGTTTCAGCTCTGCATCCAGAGCGGGGCAGGGACCCGGGAAGGGCAGGCACAACCTCCGAGGAGGGAGGGAGCAGACCTGGCGGGGGCACAGAAGTCCTCAGGAGAGTGGCAAGCCCTCCTCCCAGCCCCCCCCAGGTGGCTTGCCACGTGCTGCTGGGGGTGCGGCTGCCTCTGCTCCCCTGGACGGAAGTGGGCACCTCCCTTGCCAATCTGCTGCCTGAAGCATAAGAACATAAGAACATAAGAAGAGCCCTGCTGGATCAGGCCAAAGGCCCATCTAGTCCAGCTTCCTGTATCTCACAGCGGCCCACCAGGTGCCCCAGGAAGGCATGAGACTACAAGATGCTTGCATCCTGTTGCCACTCCCTTGCACCTGGTACCAGTAGCCCATCACCTATGTAAGGAGGTTGCACAATCCATCATTGCCTATAGCCCACGATGGACCTTTCCTCCAGATATCTGTCCAATCCCCTCTTGAAGGCATCAAGACCAGATGCCATCACCCCCTCCTGTGGCAAGGAGTTCCACAGATTAACTACCCGCTGGGTAAAAAAGTACTTCCTTTTATCTGTTTTAACTCTCCCAACCCTCAGTTTTAGCGGATGCCCCCTGGTTCTGGTGTTTTGAGAGAGGGAAAAGAACATCTCTCTATCGACTCTATCCCTTCCATGCATAATTTTGTATGTCTCAATCATGTCCCCCCTCAGGCGCCTTTTTTCTAGACTGCCTCAGCTGGCCTCAGCACCTGCCTCAGCTGGCCTCACTGGTGGGGCCGACACTCCCAGATCTGGGACGAGGGCCGTTCTGCTCTCAAGCTCATCACTGGCAAAGAAAGTGGAACATAAGAAGAGCCCCATTGCTGGATCAGGCCAAAGGGGGCCCATCTAGTCCAGCTTCCTGCATCTCACAGCGGCCCACCAGGTGCCCCAGGGAGGCACAAGACAACAAGACGCGAGACAACAAGATGCTTTAATCCTCTTCCCACTCCCCTGCACCCAGTACTCTGAAGTAGCCTACTACTAATGTAAGGGGGTTGCAGAATCCATCATGGCCTATAGCCCACGATGGTCTTTTCTTCCAGAAATCCGTCCAGTCCCCTCTTAAAGGCATCCAGACCAGATGCCATCACCACCTCCTGTGGCAAAGAGTTCCACAGATTAACTACCTGCTGGGTAAAAAAGTACTTCCTTTTATCTGTTTCGACTCTCCCAACCCTCAGTTTTAGCGGATGCCCCCTGGTTCTGGTGTTTCGGGAGAGGGAAAAGAACATCCCTCTATCGACTTTATCCCTTCCATGCATAATTTTGTATGTCTCAATCATGTCCCCCCTCAGGCGCCTTTTTTCTAGGCTGAAGAGCCCCAAACGCTGCAGTCTTTCTTCATAAGGGAGGTGCCCCAGCCCCGGGATCATTTTCGTCGCTCTCTTCTGCACCTTTTCCAGCTCCACTGTGTCCTTTTTGAGGAACAGGACAGCCAGGACAGGCTGAACCCCCGGCAGCCTCCCTTTGGTTTCTCACCTCTGCAGGAGCTTTTCCCCACTGCTCAGGAGGGCTGCAGCCCACGGCTCCCCCCACGGCCCCCCACTTCCTCTTCTGCTCAACGCTTCCAAGGCAGGGAGTGGGAGGGGCGGAGTCGGTGGGTCCCCGGGTGCCCTCACCTCCACGGGAGGTCTTGGGGGTCCTTCCTCCGAAGGGCTGTGCCCCTCCTCTGCCTCTCTTCCCCCTGCCGAGCCACATCTTCCAGTGGTGACACTGACACCCTGCGAGTGCCTTTCTCTTCTGGAACGGGGGAGGTGTCTGCAAAGGGGGGGTCACCTGACCTCCCACCCCACTGTTCCCACTCTGCAAGCAGACACAGCGGTGGGTGGTTTTTTCTGCTCACTGCATCTAGGTCAGAGCGGACCCCCAGGGGTTGGGGCAAGTGGCAGAGAGGCCCTTGGGCATCAGGTCTCTGGATCCCCTTTTCCCTCCTGTGGTATTTGCATTCTCCTTCATTTTGTCTGTCTCCAGCTTTTTAGCCAGCTTGACCCACATTAAGAACATAAGAAGAGCCCTGCTGGATCAGGCCATCTAGTCCAGCTTCCTGTATCTCACAGCAGCCCACCAGGTGCCCCAGGGAGGCAGGAGACAACAAGACGCTTGCATCCTGTTGCCACTCCCTTGCACCCCGGTACCAGTAGCCCACCACCTTTGTAAGGAGGTTGCACAATCCATCATTGCCTATATATGGACCTTTCCTCCAGAATCCGTCCAATCCCCTCTTAAAGGCATCAAGACCAGATGCCATCACCACCTCCTGTGGCAAGGAGTTCCACAGATTAACTACCCGGTGGGCAAAAAAGTACTTCCTTTTATCTGTTTCAACTCTCCCAACCCTCAGTTTTAGCGGATGCCCCCTGGTTCTGGTGTTTCGGGAGAGGGAAAAGAACCTCCTGCTCAACCCCGGCCGTTATTCCACAGTGAGGGCCAGATGGAGACCCTCAGCCCTGGGGCTTGGGTGCCCCTGCTGGGCCTGGTGGGGGATGAACCCTCTGACATCGTGGCAAACTGACCGCTCACGGCATGCCTCTGGCCTTCTTTCATTTGCAGTTTTATTTTGTCCATGTTTTTCACAGAGCTGTGGAGGCTGATTCCCGCTCCGGGGCCCCGGGGTGGGAGCTGCAGCGACTGGGCCTGCTCAGTAAGGAGGTGGGTCTCTTGTGGCCGGAATCTCCTGGGCAGCGGCTAGAAAGGAGAGAAGCGAGAGGGGCCATCACTGTCTTTGGGACAGACGGGAGCCCAGAGAGCCACTTCGGTCTCACACGGCACAGAAAAAGAAATACTCTTATCATCCTGAGAACAGAATAGCAAAGCCAAAAAACACCCATCCCTGAAAAAAGTAAATGTTTCAGCAACATAAGAACATCAGAAGAGCCCCTGGGCTGGATCAGGCCAAAGGGGGCCCATCTAGTCCAGCTTCCTGTATCTCACAGTGGCCCACCAGATGCCTCAGGGAGCACACGAGGCCACAAGATGCCTGCATCTTGCTTTTGCCACTCCCCTGCACCTGGCATTCTGAGGTAAAATTCTGTGGCAAAAACAGAATTTGCTATCCTAAGAACACAAGAAGAGCCCTACTGGATGAGGCCAAAGGCACACCTGCTTCAGCTTCCTGTATCTCACACTAGCCCACCAGGTGCCTCAGGGAGCACACAAGACAACTAGATGCCTACATCCTGTTGCCACTCCCTTGCCTGTCTCTGGCATTCCGAGACAGCCTACATCTAAAACAATGAGGCTGCACCACCCATCCTGGCCTGTAGCCCACAATGGCCTTCTCCTCCAGGAAACTGTCCAATCCCCTTTTTTAAAGGCATCCGGGCCAGATGCCGTCACCACCTCCTGTGGCAGTGATGCGAACCTTTGGGGCTCAGTGTGTCAAAACTTCGGAAAATGCTTAACTTGACTCTGCTGGTGGGTCAACCACTGCTCCCAAACAAAAGAGAAAATTATTTATAGTCATTTATTTAAAGAACAAATACAGTCCAATCATGTGTCCAATCCTCCCACTTCCTTTATATATTACACTAGCTGGGTGTTGCCCGGGGGACAAAGTATCCCGAGGTTCTATTAGGAGAAGGAATGAATTCTATCTGCAGTGGCATATTTAAGGAATTTTATTTACAGGTGAGGGGGTCCTCCCCCCACAGTATTTATTTCCAGAGCGTAAGGAATATGTGTACCACGTGTGGTGCACATCGTTCCAGGCGTTCCAGAGTTATGGTGGAACATACACGCAAATATGCAAACATCCATAAAAATTATGAAATAGTTAGATCCATCTAGAAATATAACACTCCTCACTGAAATAAGAAAGTATTGATGAACTGGAATCCGAAATGCAAACTATCACTGTGAACTTAATTAGGAAACAGGTACACAATCAACTAAGAGAGCAAAATGAAACTGGCACACTTACTGAACAATGTCTGCAGGTAATGTGGTAGGATAGCAGTGAAGTATGACAAACGGGAACAGTTGGCCAGTTAGCTCTGTGTAAATATGTCCATCTAAGATCCGACTGGGTGCTGGAATTGTCTGGAACATGCTCTTTCAAGACTGGGCAACTCAGGCACTGGGAAGAAGTTTCACTTTCGGTTTTGAGTAGTTCCTGTGTATCAGCTCAGTTACTGCAATCCTAGAACATGACCTGCAGAATCGTTTGTGACCACAGGGTGGCAGCACAATTGTACTCCAATACAATCCCCTCGGTTCTTGACGCGCTGTCCCCCCTCCCTGAAAGACCGGGGGCTCTAGGGGGGTCTGACCTAGGGGGGTCTGGGGAAAGATGGAAGGCCAAAGGAGAAGGGGGTGGCAGAGGATGAGATGGTTAGACAGTGTCACTGAAGCGATGAACATGAAATTGGGCGAACTCCGGAAGCCAGTGGAGGACAGGGAGGCCTGGCGTTCTGTGGTCCAGGGGGTCGCGAAGAGTCGGACACGACTTAGCGACTGAACAACAACAACATTGTTAGAAGCCACTCCCCTGATGCAGCCTTGGGCCAGGGCACTTTCTGTACTTGTGTACACACACACACACACACACACACACACCAGCAAATCCACCTTTCACCCCACATCTCCCACCCATCAAAGAGAAAAGGGGAGCTGCTCACCGGAGGCAGCTTTTGAGGCACCCCCCTCTACCTGTGCAGAGACAAAACCAGAGAGTCAGAAAGGGGAGCGGGGGGGGGGGGGGCCACTGCAGGGAGGCAGGCCTCTCAAGTGCGCCTCCCCCCCCCTTGCCCCCCCCCCAGAAAAACTTTTCCCCGGTTTCCCCCCACAGCAGCCCCCCCCTCCCCCCCCCCCCCGTCCGCAGCTCCTGTCCTCCAGAGCATCTCTGCAGGACTGCCTGGGAGGGGCCGGTGCAGGGGGAGCTGGGGGCTCGTAAGGGGGCTCATAAGGGCCCCAGAAACTCTTGGGATAGTTCCAAGGCGGCAGCATCAGACTCTAAGCAGGAACTCTTTGCACTGGGAAGGCCCAGACTTTTCCGTCAGCCTAAGGCCACGAGGGAGGGGGGAGGCAGGGAGGCCGACTCACAGCATACTTACTGCAGAACGTGAGGATCCCAGCCACCAGCAGCAGGAGGGCAGCAGCCAAGAGGCCCCCCACCATGGGCCACACAGAGGCTGAAAGGGGGAAGGACCGGGTGAGTCGAGCGAGCCCCCAAGTGCCCTCTCCTGGAAGGGGAACGTGCCTCTTTCCCCCCAGCGCATGGGCCCCACCACCTTTCCGTCACGCGCTGTTTTTGCTTGCTCGAAACAAGCCCACATTGGCCGGGTTGCAACTAGAGAGGCAGGAGGGATGTTGAAGCTGGCGTGGTCAGGATTCTTCTCACAGGGTGAAAAAAAGGCGTGGACACGGGCGCGAGGCAGGACCAGTCCTTCGGTGGCCCCTACAGCACACACCTCCTTCCCCCAAAAGGCTCACCCCAGCCACCCCCTCCCCTCCCCTCGCAGTCTCTCACCAGGCTCCTCCCAGGCCACCTCCAGAGGGGCGGGCAGCCCAGCGTGCTCCACCCGGCACCGGAAGCCGCCCCTGTCCTCGGGGTCCACCCGGACGCTGAGCCAGGTGTGGTAGGTCCCGTCCGAGTTGGGAGTGACCCCTCCGCGGAGCGTGTCCTCCTCCCAGGCCTCCCCACCCCTCCTCCAGCTGATGGCCACCTCCTTGGGGTAGAAGCCGTGGGCCCGGCAGACGTGGGTTTCCTGGCCGTCGTCCCTCGCTACCTTCCGTGCCACCTTCAGCACTGGGGGCTCTGCAAAAGGCCACAAATGGGGGGGTCGGTATAGGAGACAGCACCTCTGTGGGGGGCTGGCAGGGTGGATGTTGGGCTGGGAGGAGAGCCCGGGGTCAGGGGTCTTGCCTTGAGGTCAGGCGCCTGTAGGAGGCCCCAGCAGAAACAGGCCGGTCCCAAGAACAGGGACCCCCAGCTCTCCTCCTGGCACTGAGGGGGCCCAGGGAGGACAACGAGCCCTCCAGCGGCCTGCCCACTGTGCTCCGTGGGGGTCAGACGTCCCCCAGGCCCTCCCCACAGCTGAGCTGGCTCAGACCCCTTGGACACCAGAGGCCACGTTCCGACCACAGGTGTGGTTTTGCTCTCCCGGTTTCACTGCTTGGCTTGCGTTGCTGCCCTGACTGTTCCGTGTGTCCTGCGTTGGCGTGTTTTTCCCGCGTGCCCCTTTTTGTGTTTGGCCTCCAACGTTTCGTGAGCCACTTTGGGCAGCTGCTTCAGCAGGGGAGAGGCAGAGTATCCGTTCTGAAACAGACACATCACTGGGAAAAGGAGCAGCCCCGCCCTGGAGCCAGGCTGGTGAAGTTTGGCCGGCACGAGGGGCACCGCGAAGCGCTTTTGGACCGCTCTTGGAGCCAGGGAGGGTGGCGCACGTCTGTGTTCCGGCCTCTCTGACCCCGAGGGTGGTCCCAACATCCTTTTTGCGGTGTCCCTTGTGCCGGCCTCACTCCAGATGAGGACTGCGCTCTGAGTCTCGTGGCCTTCCTGAACCGGTTCCTTCCTTGACCCGCCTCTTCATGCTCAGCTGAGCTTCCCGCAGGTCTCTTTGTCAAACAAGGAACTTGGAACTGGGGACCAGAGAGGACTCAGCACTCCCCTCCCCGCTCCCTCCCTCCCTCCCTCCCTCCCTGGAGTCTGCAGTAGCCCAGTGGCCCTGAGCAATTGCCTTGCTGCCAGGCCAGCTCTGCCAAGGGGCCAGAATGCCATGGCGGAGTCCTGTTGTAGCAGAGGGGACTGTATCACTTCAGACTCTGCTCCAGCCCCATCATTTTCTGCATCATAAAGATTGCCTTGATGATCTCTCTCTCTCTCTCTCTCTCTCTCTCTCTCCCCCTAACCAGGGGGCACCCGCTAAAACTGAGGGTTGGGAGAGTTAAAACAGATAAAAGGAAGTACTTTTTTACCCAGCGGGTGGTTAGTCTGTGGAACTCCTTGCCACAGGAGGTGGTGATGGCATCTGGTCTGGATACCTTTAAGAGGGGATTGGACGGATTTCTGGAGGAAAGGTCCATCGTGGGCTACAGGCCATGATGGGTTGTAGCCTCCTTACATTAGTAGTGGGCTACTTCAGAGTGCCGGGTGCAAGGGAGTGGCCACAGGATGCAGGCATCTTGTTGTCTCGTGCCTCCCTGGGGCGCCTGGTGGGCCGCTGTGAGATACAGGAAGCTGGACCTTTGGCCTGATCCAGCAGGGCTCTTCTGATGTTCTTATGTTCTCTCTCTCTCTGTGTGTGTGTGGGGGGGGGGGCGGGGAATACGCAGCGCTCCTCCCCCTCCTCCCGCCCTCACCTGTCCTCAGCAGAGCCTCCTTCCCGTAGTCCAGGTACTGCAGCAGCAGCTCGGGGCACCTCGTCTCCAGGAAGGCCGCGGAGCGCTGGGAGGCGGCCAGGTCTGCATCCCACCCCGCCTTGAGCACCTGGCCAGGAGCGCCGACGGCCGTCCAGGTGAGGTTCCCCTTCTCGAAGCGGAGCAGGTCCCTCCCGTCGTAGGCGTAGCGCATCAGGGCTCCTCGCTGCCCGTCCTCGCCCAGCTCGCAGCGGACGATGCGCTGGAAGGTGTACGGCTCTACAAGGGAAGAGGAGGCTGGAGAGGGCGTGCGGAGGCCGCCAAATCGGAGCTCGGAGGAGCCACACCGCCCCCCCCCCCGGCTGGCAATGCAGCACGACCGACCGACCGGGGAAAATTCTTCAAATCCATCAAATAAATAAGTACGTAAATAAAAACTGTATATAAAAAGCACATGGTGCTGAAATATAAAACTATGCAATAAAAGTCAAAGCGTTAACATTATTATTGTCATTCCCTTTAAGGTCAAATGTAAATGTTTAAAGTCTTGTTAAATCAACATTTAACAGTTGCTTTTTTGCCAACTTCCGTAATTGTATTCAATGGCACTGTTGTGGTGTTCATCTTAAAATTTAAAACAATATGTAGACGATCGGTCACGTTTTTACATGGGTTAAAACACCTAATCTGCACAAAACTGCTTGCCTCCAACAAGGTCAGTCCTGTGCCCAACGAGGTCCGTGCCTTAGGCGGCTGCCAAGTTCGCCTCATGGGAGTACCGGCCCTGGGGAACGATGCCCCAAGACACCAGGTGGGAAAGCCTAAATTCTGTGCCGTGCTCTGGCACTGCCCCCCTTCCTTGGCCCCTCCCCAGACACACCTGTGCGCCTTCCCCCTGCCCCCCCCACTCACCTGCAGTCTGGTTGCTGTGTTGCTGCAGCTTCGCCACGTCCTCCACGAACTTCCTCTGCAGGTGGGCTGCCCCCCAGCTCTGCCACCGCCAGTAGTTGGGGTCCGCCTCCTCCGCCCTCCGCATCCAGGGGGCGCCAGGCTGGGTCGTCCCCCTGCGGCTGTCGTAGCCCATCAAGAGCAGGTCGTCCAGGTAACCCAGGGCCAGGAAGCGGGGGGGCGCCCCCAGGCCAGCCCCCCACATGGCGATCAGGTAGCTGAGTGCGTGGGCAGGGGGACCTGCGGGGGGAAGGGGAGGCAGCGTCAGGGCGTGGGTGGTCCTGGCTCCTCCAGCCCCCCCCCCCGAGGCCCCCCCATCCTCCCCACGCCAAGGTGGGGTCGGAAGGCGCTTAGGCAGTGGCCGAAGCAGCCACTGGGCTTCTCTGAAGCTCCTGGAAGGAAGCCGAGGGAGGGGGTGGGGGGCAGCCTCCCTGTTGGCTGGAGTCGAAGTCGCGGCCCCTCCATCCTGCCCCTTGGGTGGGACGGCCGTGGAGGTGGGGCAGGCTACGGTGTCCTGCTCCCCCCCCCCCGCCAGCACCTCAGTAATGTCTGCACCAAACCCCCAGTGTGACGTTGCACTGTTGTAGACTTGCAGACGCCAGGATTCGAGACCACAGGGGTGGAAGGAAAGTATCAGGCTCTTTTATTTTAAAGTTGCGCAACTTGTCTCAGAGGAATTTCAATTTTCCAAATTCTGAGCCCCGAACAAAGTGAGGCTTGGCTTTTTATGCATTTCATACATACCTTGCTTATACATTTCCTGTGTGTTTCTTTGAAATTTGTGGTTACACGTTTCCTATGGAACTTAACTTGAACAGCTTAGCAGGTGCTTAACCTTTTCACCTCAGACAGGTGCCTTGGTGGTACACGTGTAATCAAAGCCACAATCAGGGTCGGGAGAAGAACATTTACTAGGAAAGTTAGCAAAGCCCACTTTCTTATCTGATCTTGGCAGGGCGGTCTCAGCCTGTTTTGCGGTCAGGCTTGAACCACAGGACTCAGCTAGACAGAGTAGGGTGTCTGGCTTTGCAAACGTTGTCAGAGGCAAGCTTCTTCAGTTTTTGATTTCTAACCATCTTTTCTTGCCCACCTCAGCACAAGGTCACAAGGTCACTTCTGGGTTCTCCCAGAGGAGGAGGAGGAGGGGGCCCGAAGGCCAGGCTGAGAAGCCCCTGTGCCATGCGGGAAGGTGAAGGAGGCCACAGTGCCAGACCCCTGCACCTCCCCCAGATGCAGTGGCAGATCTAGGGGGTGGCAGGGGGGCAAGAGCCCTGGGCGCCGTCTTGGGGCCGTGTAGGGGGGCGCCAGTGGCCCCCACAACATTGCGCGGGTAGACCTGGGCTCCCATGGGGGCGCACTTCTATTGGGTGCCCCAGGCGCCATTTTGACTAGGTCTGCCCCTGCCCAGACCTCGCTGTGTTTGGGGCTTTGTGGTCTGGCCAAGGGCCCCCCCTCCTCCCCCTCTCGTCTTGGGCCGGGGTCCGTGTCCTCAGCGCAGCGCTTTCCAGGCAGTCTGCTCTGGCGCATGAGCATCACGTGAGTTTGGAGCCCGGCACTGACCGCCTTCGAAATGCTCTCCCAGGTTCCTCAGGAGGGCAGCTGCCTGCCGGAGCGAAGTGCCCGTCCCTTTCCCTCTGCCAGCCCTGCCAGGGCAGAGCCCACAGCGGCCGGGAGTGGCATCATCGCAAGGGGCAAAGCGGTCGTTGTGCTGGGAGCGGAGAAACGCTGCGCGCGGCTGCCTTGGAGCACCGCCTTGCCCGGGGGGGGGGGAGCCGCAACCTGCCCCGAACGGCTCTCTCTGGGGCTGCCGCCCTCCTCCACCCCCCTCCTGAGGGGCAGCCGGACCGAGCCACTGCTGGCAGCTCTCCCCGCAAGGCTGCTGTGCCCACCTGGCTTCTCCTGGGCAGGAAGAGGCCGGGGCAACACCGCTGTGCCAAGCGTGGGCAGGCAAGTGCAGTTCCAGCTCCAGGCTGCTGGGCCCCTGTAAAGCCCCACAGGGGGTCCCCCAAGGCCCCCCAGCCACCCCTGGATGAGCAGATGGGCACAGACGACTGAGCTGTCCTCCTCTATGTTAACTGTGCTTCTAGGTACACAACACCAGCTGTGTAAGAAATGCTGCCTACCCTAAGGAAGGTCTCTGTGTTTTCTTATGTTCTTTGGACTAACAGGGACGCCCTCTCCCCCCATCCACCCCGTCCATTCCCCGGTGAACGTCATCCACCAAGGCGTCAGAGGCAGTCTCTGTCCCGAAGCCCAGCCTGAGGCCAGAATGGGATGGATCCAGGTAACCAGCTTCCTCCAGGAAGCTGATGATGCTCCTCTCTCTCTCTCTCTCTCTCTCTCTCACACACACACACACACACACACACACAACACCTGGAGCCCATTTGCAACTCCAACCCGGCCAAACGCAGGGTGTGCTTCCCCCCCACGGCCCAAACGCTGCTGGGTGCAGCTGCTGAGCTCCCTGGAACTGGGTGCATGTTTGCCCCCCCCCCGTTGGAGCACTCACCAGAACATCCCCCCAGCAGCAGCAGGAGCGCGGAGAGCCCCAGGGGCAGGAGGTGCCCCCCAAGCAGGAAGCCCGCCTTCATCTGGAGTCCGCTTCGAGGGCTGCTCTCTGGCAGAGAGAGAGACAGAGATCCCCAGGACGCGGCTCTGCACCGAGGGGGAAGTGAGAGGACGCTGGGGCGGGAGGGAGGGGATGGCTGGCAGGGAGGGAGGCAAAAGTGCTCGCTGGCAGTCGCTGGGCAGAGCGGGCAAGGCGGGGGGAAGCCCCTCCACAGGGACCACCAGCCTCCCCACAGTCGCCCCCCTCACCGCCCCATCGCCCCTCCCCATTATCCCGTCCAAGCCAGAGCAGGCTGTTGGGGCATCGATCCTGGCGCCACCCGCTCCAGTTCTGCGTCTGCAGCCCCAGGAGCCGAGGGGTCCCCCCCCGCCCCCCTCCTGTGTAGGAGCACTCGGGGGACTGCTGGGCTGCGGCAGGGGGAGTCCGGCCAGCCCTGGAGCGGCCAGGCAGCACTCTTCGGATTGCGTTGGCATGAGTAACCCTCCCCCCCGCGCTAGAAGTAATTTCATAACTGGGGCCGTGGGGGGCACCTCTGGTGAGAGGGCCAGAAAAGCAAGGCAGGGCAAGAGGTACGCACTGAATCGTGGTGTTGGACTGGACCCTGGAGGTCTTCTAGCCCAACCTCCTAAGAGCATAAGAACATAAGAAGAGCCCCATTGCTGGATCAGGCCAAAGGGGGCCCATCTAGTCCAGCTTCCTGTATCTCACAGCGGCCCACCAGGTGCCCCAGGGAGGCAGGAGACAACAAGATGCTTGCATCCTGTTGCCACTCCCTTGCACCCGGTTCCAGTAGCCCACCACCTTTGTAAGGAGGTTGCACAACCCATCATTGCCTATGGCCCACAATGGACCTTTCCTCCAGAAATCCGTCCAATCCCTTCTTAAAGGCATCAAGACCAGATGCCCTCACCACCTCCTGTGGCAGGGAGTTCCACAGACTAACCACCCGCTGGGCAAAAAAGTCCTTCCTTTTATCTGTTTTAACTCTCCCAACCCTCAGTTTTAGCGGGTGCCCCCTGGTTCTGGTGTTTTGGGAGAGGGACAAGAACCTCCTGCTCAACCCCGGCCGTTATTCCACAGTGAGGGCCAGATGGAGACCCTCCGCCCTGGGGCTTGGGTGCCCCTGCTGGGCCTGGTGGGGGATGAGCCCTCTGGCGTCGCCCCCACCGCCGCCTCCCTCAGTGTGCACTTTGATGGCTGGAGTGGCTGAAGTGCACGACCAGGGGCAGGCCTCTGCAGCCCTGGGGAAAGTGCTGACGAGAGATGGCTGGTGCAAGGGAACGCTCCCTCGCGTGCCACAGGAACAGCAAGATCACCGCAGGAGCACGCGAGAGCCCGGGCACGGTGCCAGCCCCACCACGGAGGGGACTACCCAGCCTGTCACAGGGCCTGGGCACCGCTCTGCCAGCGCCCTCCAGGAAGGAAGTGCGACCACCCCCTGGGCAAACACCGCTGTGGGACACTGTTGACGTGAGATGTGCCAGCTCAGCAAGAAAGCCGGCACGTTCTTTGCATGGAGCCCGCCCCCCCCTCCCCGGTGCTAAAATAAATGGGGCCCACTTGGCTGGAGACACGAACAGAGAGTGGGGGTCAATGGGCAATTTTCAGAATGGAGAGAGGTGGAAAGCGGAGTGCCCCAGGGATCTGTCTTGGGGCCCGTGCTTTTCAACTTATTCATAAATGACTTAGAGACAGGGATAAGCAGCGAGGTGGCCAAGTTTGCAGATGACACAAAACTCTTCTGGGTGGTGAAAACCAGAAAGGATTGTGAAGAGCTCCAGAAGGATCTCTCCAAGTTGGGGGAATGGGCAGCCAAATGGCAGGTGCGTTTCAACGTGGACAAGTGTAATCTAGACCTGGCCCTAGTGACATCTAGATTAGATTATTGCAATGCGCTCTACGTGGGGCTGCCTTTGAAGACGGTCTGGAAACTACAACTAGTACAGAACGCGGCGGCTCGGGTGGTTGCTGGGGCACGTCGGTTTGACTCTGTTGAGCCGTTGCTTCGGCGACTGCACTGGCTGCCGGTTCTGTTCCGGGCCCAATTCAAAGTGCTAGTCTTGACCTTTAAAGCCCTTTACGGCTCGGGTCCGGGGTATTTGAGGGACCGCCTCCTTCCTACCCATGCTCTGAGGTAACCTGGGGGGGGCCCTTTTGACTGTGCCGCCACCAGGAGAAGTGAGAGGGTGGCGGCCAGGAAGAGGGCCTTTTCGGTGGTGGCCCCCCAACTTTGGAATACCCTCCCCTTCGAATTGAGAACAGCCCCCTCTTTGTTAACTTTTCGGCGGGGGCTGAAGACCTTTTTATTTCAAAAAGCTTTTTAACTGTTGACAGGTTGGCTGGCTGGCTGGTTATACTTTTATACTTTTATATTTTATGATCCACATGGCTTGTTTTAAACTCTGTTTAATTTTTTGTTTTATTGTATTTTAATATTGTTTAATTTGTTTTTAATGTTGTTTTTATATTTTTTATTGTTGTAAATGCCGCCTTGAGTGCCTTCGGGCAATAGGCGGGGCATAAATTCAATAAATAAATAAATGTGCCACACACATCACCCTGTACTGTGCAAACAAATACTGTGTCTCTTGACATGAGCACAGACAGAATATTTTGGAGTGGCGAGACGTTCCTTTGTCAAAGGAACTTGGCTGTGCATTGTGGAGGCGGAGGCATTTTGCACCATTTCTCCCATACACCATTGCACACACCCCTCCCCACCCTCTGCCACACACCCCCAGAATAACGTGTCGTGCAGCTGCTCATGGGGTCTTCATCTAAGAGCGCAGTCCTAAATTGGAGTTAGGCCAGCAAAGTTTATGCTGGGAAGGTCTTGCTAAACACAGAGGACTGGCAAGCAGGCTTGTTCTCAAGGGGAACAGCTGAGCTCTTTGCAAACAGGGGCCGCCGCACTGCGCGTTTGGAGTCAGAGAGTCACTCTCGGAGTCGGGGAGGGTGGCGCACGTCTGTGTGGTCCAAACATACTTCGCTGTGTCCCTTGTGCCAGCCAAACCTTGCTGGCCTAACTGTGCCGGCCTCACTCCAGGCAAGGATTGCGCCCGGAGAGAAGCTTAAGTGGAAATCAATTGCCGCGTCTTCGAGGTGCCCCACAAGACTCTCTTGCTTGTGCTGCCAGCCCCGTCCCTCCAGAGGTTCACTGGCACAGAGGTTGTCCTTTGCTGGGCTCAGATCCGCACCTGCCCCACACCTCGGCCCAACCTCCCAGGGGCTGGGCCCATCTGCAACAAATCCCCTCCTGTGGCTCGTCTCAGTTCCGGTGTTTGTGCTTTTCATCTCAAAGGTAGTCTCTGAAAAATTCCCTCGCGCTTTGGCAAGAAGCAGATTACCACTTTGTGATAATTACAAGGGGGAGAATCCCCCAGTCGCTCCTTCCGCTCTCCCTGAGTCTCCAGGGACGGCTGCAGAGAAGAAAACATGTTTGCGGAGAGCTCAGCTGTTCACCTTGAAAACAAGCCGGCTTCCCGGTCCTTTGTTTAGCAAGGCTGTCACGGCAGGAGATTCCCCGGGCCCTGGACACAGTCTTGGAGGGGGAGGCAGCAGAAATAGATCCAACTGATGTCTTCTTCAGCCCTTTGGGCATCAGGATCTGAAAATGACAGACACGGTAGAACTCCAGTTATTTTCTAAAAAAAAAACAAAAACCCAATACTTTTATTCTCAGTTTTCTTAACAAATGAAAACACCAACCATATGACACAGAGCGCAATCCTAAACTGGAGTTTAGGCCGGCATAAACCAAGCCAGCAACGTTTGGCCACCATAAAGCGTGTTTGGACTATTCTCGGAGTTAGTGAGGATGGCGCAAGTCTGTGTGCTGGGCTCTCTGACTCCAAGAGTGGTCCAAACATACTTTGCGGTGGCCCTTGTGCTGGCCAAACTTTGCTGTTTTAGCTTATGCTGGCCTAACTCGGTTTAGGGTTGTGCCAACAAAAAGTATATTCTATGATACTATGAAACAAAGCGTAAAACAAAAACCAAATCATAAAAAATGCGTCCCGCGTCCCTACATGCCAGTATTACTTAAGGAGCTTCTGCCTACACCCTCAACTCTCCTCCGTACGAAATATCTATGCAAACCTTTATCCAACCATCCACACATTTCCCACGACAATATCCAGTTAAGGTAAATTGACTCATCCCGTGCCTCACTTTCCATCCCATCTGAAATTCTACTTATTCAGGGCAAGGAATCCATTACTGGTCTTCGGCCAATACCAACATGTGCACGTTCTCATTCTGACTCCCAGGACAAGAATAAAACCAACCCTCCGCATGCCTGCTCAGAAGTAGCATTCAATAGGGTCTACTCCAACAAAAGTGCATATCGGAGCACAGCCTTAATCCGATCTCAGAATTACAAGGGGAAAAAATTCAAACCAGGAAATCGCAGATTAAATGTAAAAAATAAAATAAAATTCAGAAGAAGATTTAGGGCAGAAGATTTAGTCAAGAGGGTTAATGCCTCCGTTTGCCTGAAGATAAGATCTGAAGATCTGAAGGTCGCCAGTTCGGGACAGCCGGAAGTCTCTGTGAGCGGCAGACCTCGTTAATTGCGGCTGATTAACAGCTGAGCTTCGGCTGCCTTGTGTGAGGGGGAGTTGTGCCGAGGTTCAGCCACTTCTCTGGTGGGAGCAGGGAAGCCGCTTATCAGCCAGCAAGAAGACAAACGGGTGGCCAGAAAGAAGGACTAAATCCAGAAAGATCCATCTGTATGTGTGTAGTTCTTCGAAGATAGAACATTCCTGTATAAATTGTAAAAACCTTCGGGTTTCTGAATAAAGTCTGCCCATGTAAACCGCCTTGAGTTATAGTCACTAGAGAAATCTGGTGACCTAAGAAAGGCGGTATATAAATCCAAGTATTATTATTATTTATTGTTATTAAATTCATGTGCGTGCCCCATCCAAATGGCACGTACTGCAGAGCACCAACACATGCGGTGTATGCGGCCCACTTGCTGTCTGAGCCGTTCCAGGCGGCAATGGCAATGTGGAGGCACCGCCTGCACAACACCTCCTGCACACTGCAACACTGCCCAGAATGGCTCCAACAGTGATTGGGAGGAGCAGCTTAAACACTCTGGTGCAGCCAATGAAAGTTGTTGTTGTTCAGTCGCTAAGTCGTGTCCGACTCTCCGCGACCCCCCTGGACCGCAGCACGCCAGGCCTCCCTGTCCTCCACTAGCTTCCGGAGTTCGCCCAATTTCATGTTCGTTGCTTCGGTGACACTCTCTAACCATCTCATCCTCTGCTGCCCCCTTCTCCTTTGGCCTTCCATCTTTCCCAGCATGAGGGTCTTTTCTAAAGAGTCCTCTCTTCTCAGGAGGTGGCCAAAGTACTTGAGCTTCAGCTTCAGGATTTGTCCTTCCAGGGAGCAGTCAGGCTTGACTTCTTGTAGGATTGACCGATTGGATCTCCTTGCAGTCCAGGGGACTCTCAAGAGTCTTCTCCAGCACCATAATTTGAAAGCATCTATTCTTCGGCGCTCTGCCTTTCGTATGGTCCAGCTCTCACAGCCATACATTGCTACTTAAACCATAGCTTTGACTATGCGAACCTTGCAGAGGGCAAAATGATGCCCCAGAAGTCACATCGCAACAGGAAGTGACTTCACAGTTGTATTTTTGTTTTCTTGGGTTTTTTGGCCATCCCTTTCGATAGGATGAGGGCCAGTGGTGGGATTCAGGGGGTTCGCCCAGGTTCTATAGAACCAGTTGTTAAATGGCCGGGCCCTGCCCACTTGCTTACCTCAGCTGGCTTTGGGGTTATTTTGGCTCCGGCTATGACATCATAGAACCGGTTGTTAATTTATTTGAATCCCACCACTGATGAGGGCGTGATCCTACAGGTGCACTTGGGCCGACGCTACGCACTCGCATCGTCCCAACGTCAGTAGCGCCAACACAGGGCTGCCAACCGACACCTGCGTCAGCGCTAGTGCTGTTGGACCAAGACTAGCAGCGTCGCTCCAAGGGTGCTTTGCTGAGCGTGAACTCAGCTGGCGCACGAGTGATCCAGGAGGGCGGGAGGAACTGGGCATTTTTGTCCACGATGGTTTAAAAAAACAGTTCTGTGGTGTGAACACTGGAAGGCCTGGGGCTCACTCCCACATACAGGCTGCAAGTTCTATGCTCTGCTCTGTGGTGTGTGCCACGGGCTGAAAAATGTCAAAGGGCCATCAGACATCCAAATGGGCGACTGAGAAAAGAGCAAGAGGAAGCACTCCTTTTTGCATTTATGCAATTATTCTGACATCCAGAAATATCTGAAGGCCGGACACCTTCCTGTCCCAAGCATTCCGGTGGCGGTGCCAAAGCTGGACCACGCACATCTTTCTGGTGAAAGCTTTCCAGCCCAATGCCATGGCATATATGAGAAGCAGTGATGTCACGCAGGGGGAACGCGGGAGAACTCAGTTCCACTAGTTAAAATTAGGGCTGACTCCGCCCACTTCGCTCTCCCCCCTCCCAATTCCTCTGCAAAGAGCTTTTCTTCTTGGTTGGCTGGCACTCAGAGGGTTAAAGGGAGCGACTCCGGATTCCTAGGGGGGCAAAGGCAGTGATGTCATTCAGGCATTGTTCCGGATCCTACCGGGCTCCATGGCTGGTTCCGGGTTCCCGACAAGTGCCAATCAAAAGTGAGTTTTGATTGGGGCTGGGGCACCTCCCTTATGAAGAAAGACTGCAGCGTTTGGGGCTCTTCAGTCTAGAAAAAAGGCGCCTGAGGGGGGACATGATTGAGACATACAAAATTATGCATGGAAGGGATAGAGTCGATAGAGGGATGTTCTTCTCCCTCTCTCAAAACACCAGAACCAGGGGGCATCTGCTAAAACTGAGGGTTGGGAGAGTTAAAACAGATAAAAGGAAGTACTTTTTTACCCAGCGGGTAGTTAATCTGTGGAACTCCTTGCCACAGGAGGGGGTGATGGCATCTGGTCTTGATGCCTTCAAGAGGGGATTGGACAGATATCTGGAGGAAAGGTCCATCGTGGGCTATAGGCAATGATGGATTGTGCAACCTCCTTACAAAGGTGGTGGGCTACTGGTACCGGGTGCAAGGGAGTGGCAACAGGATGCAAGCATCTTGTTGTCTCATGCCTCCCTGGGGCACCTGGTGGGGCCGCTGTGAGATACAGGAAGCTGGACTAGATGGGCCTTTGGCCTGATCCAGCAGGGCTCTTCTTATGTTCTTATGTTCTTATGAGTTCCTGTTCCTAAATCATTTGAATGACACCACTGATGAGAAGAAGCGGGTGCCACTTGCAAACCAGATTTTGGCCATGGTGTGTGCAGCCTGCCCGGGCACTGTGCCAACCTTTCCTCCGCCAAAACCTGTGGCGCACACAGCGGTGTTCTCTGGCTGGTCCTGCGCAAGGCAAGACTCGTGTGCAACCAGGTGGTTCTGGGAGCGGTCAAAGGAGCTCTGGCCCCCTCTCTGGGCAGCGAGTGCTTTCCTGGGGGAGAGGGCCGGGCCACCCTCGCCTTCTGAAAGGGGCAAGGCGACTGGAGCTGCAGGACTTGTGGAAGGACTCGACTCCAACGGACTCGTGTTCCAGGCTCCGGAGCGTCTTCTGGGGAAAGGACGTGATGTGGAAAGGTCCCCACGTTTACAAACGGATTTCTAGAGCCACAAAACCTCCCAGCGAGGACGGCCAGCAGCCATGGGGAGGGGGGAGGACCGAGCCGCAAAGGCTCTCCACCCCCGCTGGGGCCACTCCAGTTGTGAGTCCGGCTGGTTTACACAGCAGTGTCTGAGGACGCAATCCTAACCTGGAGCGAGGCCAGCAACGTTTGGCCGGCACAAGGGACTCCGTCAAGTACGTTTGGACCCCTCTCGGAGCCAGAGGAGCCAGCACACAGACGGGCGCCATCCTCCCCGACTCCAAGAGGGGTCCAAGCGGGCTTTACGGTGTCCCTTGTGCCGGCCAAACGTTGCTGGCCCAACTGCCAGCCTAATGCCCGGTCAGGATTGCACTCTTGAGAGACTCCTGTTAAGGAGATCACTTCCGGGCAGGTGATCCCAAAGGAAGGACAGAACGGGGGGAGCTCCGCACTCGGGCTGACCGGCTGCTGCCCAGCTGGAAAGGGATCCTAAGCCCGGCAGCGAGGCCCCGATCCGGGCTGCACAGTCTCCTCGGATCTGCGCCTGCTCTTCAGTGATAAGGGAGCGCACGCTCTCTTGCTGCAGGGAGGCTCCAGCGCTGCTCAGGATTGCACCCAGATTCCCTGCAGGAGCCAGAGGGCTAAAGTGTCTGAAGAGGGGAGTGCAGACCCTCCTGGGCTGCTTGAGTGCCTCGGACGACCTCAGGCTGTAATAATAATAATAATAATAATAATAATAATAATAATACATTTATTTATATACCGCCTTTCTTAAGATCACTAGATTTCTCTAATGATTGAACTCAAGGCGGTTTACATAGGCAGACTTTCTCACAAACCCGAAGGTTTTTACAATTTACAGAATGTTCTGTCTTCCAAGAACCACACTCCTACAGATCTTTCTTTCTGGATTTAACCTTCTTTCTTTAGCCACCCGTCTGTCGTCTGCTGGCTGATGAGGCTTCCCTGCTGCCACCAGAGATGCAGCTGATTTCAGCACACTCCTCCTCCCACGAGGCAGCTGAAACTCAGCTTTTAATCAGCCGCAGTTTCCAAGGTCTGCTGCTCGCAGAGACTTCCGGCAGTCCGAGCTCACGACCTTGAGATCTTCAGGTGTTATCTTCGGGCAAACGGAGGCATTAACCCTCTCAGCTAAATCTTCTGGCGCATGAGCTCTCTCTCTCTGCATTGTGTAGGAAACAGACCACTCCGGTTCTTAGCAAGAGTCCAAGTAAAGCAGTTTCTTCAGCGTGTACCTCGCTGGGCACAGTTGTGGGGCAGATGCCCAAATCACGGCAGTGCAATTCTATCTAGGGTCCCACCTATTTTTATAGGTTCCACCCCGGAACTATACATTGTTGATTATACAAATGTTTTAGCATTTGGCATTTGGCAGAGTACATGTGACTCACAGATTATTTTATTATTACATTTTAGCACAAGGTTATAACAGTGGAAACAACATTTTAGCAATTTGAAAAAAACATTGGATTGCATAAGTCCTCGCATCAGCATTGTACTAGACACTTAAAAGATTATTTCTGTCTCTGTTTTTGTCCTGTTAGTAGAACCTTGCTGAGCGATGTCTGCGGTTAGCTGCTGTTAGCCACTATCTTTGGTTACTTTTCAGGAACAGCTTGACCTGGAGCCAGAGCAGCGCCTGTTCTTCACTGTTTTAGCTTTTGCTTGGCTAAGGGGAAAAACAAGGGTTTTTGCTGTTGTTTCAGAAACAAATACAAAACGTAGCATTGGTTCTAATTTATTGATTATACTTTCATATAAGAATGCAGTTCTTCAATATGGCCTATCGAGGCAGCGTTCCCACTCCCACCCGCACCCTCTGCCCTTCCCGTCCACCGTGGCAGGAGCTTTGGCCGCTAGCCCAGTGCCCGGCTTCTGGCCGGCGGATTCGGCTCCCCTGGCCTGCTGTGGGCTCCAGTGCCTGCTGTGTCCAGCAGTGGCGAGTGAAGCGAAGTGCCATTTTGGCTCAGCTCCCGCTGGAAGGCCCGGAGACACCCGTCTTTCCAGGGCTGCCTTCAGCATTGCACAGCCAGGGTCCGAGGCCAGAGCCCCAAGGGGTGCAGAGGGAGATCAGTCGATGCCCACGGATAGCTCTGTAGGGGCAACCTGCAACCACGGGCCCCGTTCACCAGGCAACCCCTTGCTGTGTGTTCGCCCCCCTCTTCCTGCTCTTCCTCGACGTGGTCATCTTCCAAGGACTCTGCTGAGAAGGGGCCAGAGTCCTTCTGTCACAGCAGCCATAAGTGTGGTGAATCAGCCTGGGCTGCTTCACTTGGGAGCCTTTAGACTGGCTAAGAGCTGGGGGTGTCGGGAAGCAGAGGGAGCGTCGGAGCGCAGCAACAGACTCAAAGAGACAGGTATCTTTCTGAGTGGGGACGCTCCCGAACTGATGAGCCTCTCCAATATTTATTGAGGTTTTACATAGCCAAGATAAATGAGAAAAGCAACAGCCTATATCGCTACGTGACAGGATAATTAACAAAGGATCCTATGATCTTAATGAAGAAAGTTATGGTCGCTGCTTAGGAAAGTCCCGTCCAAGAACATGCACGGTTCAGATATGGTTCAAACACAGTTCTGGTACACTGATTACAATAGGCTGTGGTACGCCAGCCCTATACAGAAAGATTAATGATATATTTGTACCGTATAGCAAATTCCTGTGTGCCCTTCCCTCTTCCAATGTCTGGGGCCTTGACGGCCTAATGTTTGATGGTGAGCCTTGCTTCCCACAGTTGTAGCTGGATTTTTCAACAGCTACCCATAGTGCACAAGGCAGCCCAACAATAAGAACCTAAGAAGAGCCCCATTGCTGGATCAGGCCAAAGGCCCTCCTAATCCAGCTTCCTGTATCTCACAGCGGCCCACCAGGTGCCCCAGGGAGGCATGAGACAACAAGATGCTTGCATCCTGTTGCCACTCCCCTGCACCCGGTGCTCTGAAGGAGCCTACTACTAATGTAAGGGGGTTGCACAATCCATCATTGCCTGTAGCCCACAATGGACCTTTCCTCCAGAAATCCATCCAATCCCCTCTGTCCAATCTGTCCAATCCCCAATATGGCTGACTCAGTCAGATGCCCCGATGTGGCTTCAACCAATATGGTTGACTCAGTCAGATCATTGCCGCCAAGGAGGATTGCCGCGAATTCACAAATCAAAATCTCCCTGCACGTGTGTAAAAGTTAATCTCAACCTTTTAAATCATGCCTGCGTGTTCTGCATACGGGTGTGTGAATCGCTGTACGAAAAATGGGATTTAATTTCCATGGAAAGATTCATGTATTCACATTACATCGGTTCAATAAAACTACAATTCACTGAAACAGGGAGTGCATTATTTTTGAAGCTGTGTAATTTCTTGTTGTTCCTAGCAGTCTTATTCACGATTTTCTGACATCCACTGTTAATGGTCTAGAAGGAGAAAAAAAAATATTTCCCCCCTCCTTTTCCCCCCCTTCCCGTTTACACTTTTTTCCCCACCTTCCATTTTCTACTGTAATATTTTCAAAATTCTGAACAACTTTAATGTTATTATTTGCCTGTAAACCGCTTTGTGAACTTTATGTTGAAAAGCGGTATATAAATACTAGTGATTGATTGATTGATTAACAGAATTTGTTTTTTGGGGGGGGGTGAGTGTAGAAGTTAAAAAAATACACTTAATAGTCTAGAAGTAAAAAAGAATTACTCTCATATTGACAACTTACGTTATGATTTTAATGTAATTTTCCTATATATTTATCTAATTTTTGCCCACCCTCCCCCCTTTTTTTTTCTTTAATTCCCGTTCACACTTTATTTTTCCGCCTTTCATTTTCTACTGTAATATTTATGAAATTCTGAACATTAACAGAATTTTTTTTTTATGGGGCATGGCCGTTTTATTTTTGCTTCTGTAGACTTCAATAAAGTCAATCAATCAATCAATCAATCAATCAATCAATCAATCGGTACTTATATACCGCTTTTCAACACGAAGTTCACAAAGTGGGCAAATAGTAATAATTCACAGGCAAATAGTAATAATTTGGCTCCCTGTCCCAAAAGGGCTCACAATCTAAAAAGGCAGACCGCCAGCAACAGCCACCAGAAAGACTGCGCAGGGGTGAAGAGGGACAATTACTCTCCCGCTGCTAAATATAAGAGGAACACCACTGGAAAAAGTGCCTCTTGCCCAGTTAGCAGGGGTGTCTGTCCAAATAGTGCAATCTGAGTTTAAATAGACAGCAAGTATGTTCAGTAATATTATTATGAGGAATTTAACCTTGTAATTGCATATTAAATCATACTAAGGTTACCAATAATGTGTCTACACGATCACATGTTTTTATTTTCGTAAGTTTTAATTTAAGGTATAAACTAATAAATCCTAAACAGTACGAGCCAAGCAATCTGAAATGCTTGGAATGAGGATTGTTTTGAGTCACCCAACATGGCGGCTAAGCCCGCCCACCGTTAAAAGCGGCGCCTGCAAATTCCTAGAGAGGCGGGTGGAGGGGGAAGCCGCTTCCTGTGTCCCCCCCCGCCTCTTCCTCTGCCTTCCCCTCCCACGTGCGCGAGGTCAGCAGCCGCTCCTGGGGTCTGGCGGTGAGTCCCACGCGGCTGCGGGAAAAGGAGGGGGGAAAGTGGGGGTGGGTGGGAGAGGAAGCCCACAAACACGTGCAAGTGCTCTCGTGGGAAAGGGTCGGGGTCACTCTCCTGAGGGGGTCGGGATGGTCGCCCTTTGCACCAACGTCATAACACTCTTTGCTTCGCTCCCTTCTTCGGGGGGAGTCTCCCCTTTGGCTCCCAAGAGCCCCCCCCCCCAGGGCAAGTGGCCTCCCCAAGTGGGGCAACGTTCCAGCAGCCAAGTGATGCTCCTGGACCCGAGACCGCTGTGGGCAAGGAAGGGTTAACGCATCTGTCCTGGGGGAGAGGCAAAAATGGGGAGGGCGGCATGGCGCTTCCTCCCCCCCAGCAGCTCGCAAGCCCTTCTGGGGGTGTGTGTGTGTGGGGGGTTCCCAGCAGGAGCTGCGCTGCTTGGTGGGGGGTCTCTGCAGCCCCCTCCCCCCCCGCTCGCGCCTTCCCTTGCCTGGAACCCGAGTAAGGCGCGGCAGAATCGGGGCCACCCGCCTTGCAGGATCGCTCTTCTGGAGGGGGGGGGAGCAAAAGGACTCCAGGCCGGCCTGGGGGTGGGGGAGGCAGACTCCGACCAAGCTGCGAAGGTCGTGGGAAAGACTCGGCTGTTCATGAGATGCGCCTGAAGGGTTAAAAGCGGCGCTGCAAATCCCTAGAGGGGCACATGGGGGGCGGGATAAAGTGGGGAAGCCGCTTCCTGTGGCCCCCCCCACCCCTTCCTTTGTCTTCCCCTCCCACGTGCGCGAGGTCAGCGGCCCCTCCTGGGTCTGGCGGTGAGTCCGACGGGGCTGTGGTGGGGGAAAGTGGGGAGGGGAAAGGAGCCCCCAGGGGGGAGGGAAGCAAGAGGGGGCGGGAAGAGGGGAGGGGAGAGGAGCCCCCGGAGGTTGGATGGGAACAAGAGAGGAGGGAAAAGTGAGGAGGGAATTGGAGCCCCCAGGGGGGAGGGAAGCAAGAGGGGGCGGGAAGTGGGGAGGGAACTGGAGCCCCCAGGGGGAGGGAAGCATGAGATAGGGGGAGGGGGAGCCCCCAGCAGGGAGGGGAGCCCAGCTCGCAGCCCAGCCAGTGCAGGGAGAGTGATGAAATCCTCCCCCCCCCTTTGCATCCTCCGCTGGGATCTGCTCTGGGGCAGCTGCTGTTCGGCTGCTTTGGGAATGCAGTGAAGGGGATCTGTTCGCCTTCAGTGGTATTCTGGGAACCTCAGCAGAGCCCCTGTGCTGGGCCAGGCCAAAGGGGGCCCCTCCCGGCCAGCGTCCTGCATCTCAGGGTGCCCCACCTGATGCCTCGTGGAGCACTCAGTAGACACACCTGCATCTCCAGGCCCCTCCCCTGCACCTGGCACTCTGAGGTTGTTGTTGTTCAGTCGCTGTCGTGTCCAACTCTCCGCGACCCCCTGGACCGCAGCACGCCAGGCCTCCCTGTCCTCCACTGGCTTCCTGAGTTCGCCCAATTTCATGCTCATCGCTTCGGTGACACTCTCTAACCATCTCCTCCTCTGCCGCCCCCTCCTCCTTCTGCCTTCCATCTTTCCCAGCATGAGGGTCTTTTCTAAAGAGTCCTCTCTTCTCATGAGGTGGCCAAAGTACTTGAGCTTCAGCTTCAGGATTTGTCCTTCCAGGGAGCAATCAGGCCTGACTTCCTGGAGGATTGACCGATTGGATCTCCTTGCAGTCCAGGGGACTCTCAAGAGTCTTCTCCAACACCATAATTCGAAAGCATCTATTCTTCGGCGCTCTGCCTTTCTTAGGGTCCAGCTCTCACAGCCATACATTGCTACTGGGAAAACCAGAGCTTTGACTATGCGAACCTTTGTTGGCAGGGTGATATCTCGGCTTTTTATTAAGTTGTCTAGGTTCGCCATAGCTTTCCTCCCAAGAAATAAATGTCTTTTAATTTCAGGGCTGCAGTCACCATCTGCAGTGATCTTGGAGCACAGGAAGATAAAGTCTGTCACTGCTTCCATTTCTTCCCCTTCTATTTGCCAGGAAGTGATGGGAGTAGTTGCCATGATCTTAGTTTTTTTAATGTTGAGCTTTAAGCCAATTTTTGCACTTTCCTCTTTCACCATCATCAGAAGGTTTTTTAGGTCTTCCTCACTTTCTGCCATTAGAGTGGTATCATCGGCATATCTGAGGTTGTTGATATTTCTCCCAGCAATCTTGATTCCAGCTTGTGAATCATCCAGCCCTGCCTTCCTCATGATGTACTCTGCATATAAGTTAAATAAGCAGGGTGACAGGATACAGCCTTGTCGTGCTCCTTTCCCAAATTGAAACCAGTCGGTTGTTCCATGTCCCGTTCTAACTGTTGCTTCCTGGCCTGCATACAGGTTTCTCAGAAGACAGATAAGGTGGTCTGGTACTCCCATCTCTTCAAGAACTTGCCACAGTTTGTTGTGATCCACACAATCAAAGGCTTTAGCATAGTCAATGAAGCAGAGGTAGATGTTTTTCTGGAACTCTCTTGCTTTCTCCATGATCCAGCGAATGTTGGCAATTTGATCTCTAGTTCCTCTGCCTCTTCGGAAACCAGCTTGTACATCTGGTAGTTCTCGATTCACATACTGCTGAAGCCTAGCTTGTAGGATTTGGAGCATCACCTTGCTAGCATGTGAAATGAGTGCAATGGTGTGGTAGTTTGAGCAATCTTTGGCATTGCCCTTCTTTGGGATTGGAATGTAAACTGATCTTTTCCAGTCTTGTGGCCACTGTTGGGTTTTCCAAATTTGCTGGCATATGGAGTGCAGCACTTTGACAGCAGCATCTTTTAAGATTTTGAGTAATTCCGCTGGAATGCTGTCACCTCCACTAGCTTTGTTGTTAGTGAGGCTTTCTAAAGCCCACTTGACTTCACACTCCAGGATGTCAGGTTCCAGCTCAGTGACCGCACCATTGTTATGTGGTTATCAGGAACATTTAGATCGGCCTTATATAGTTCCTCTGTGTATTCTTGCCACCTCTTCTTAATCTCATCTGCTTCTGTTAGGTCCTTGCCGTTCTTGTCCTTTATTGTGCCTACCTTTGCACGGAATTGTCCTTTGACATCTCCAATTTTCTTGAAAAGATTTCTAGTCTTTCCCATTCTATTGTTTTCCTCTATTTCTTTGCATTGCTCATTTAGGAAGGCCTTCCTATCTCTCCTTGCTGTTCTCTGGAAATCTGCATTCAGTTGGGTATATCTTTCCCTTTCTCCCTTGCTTTTGGCTTCCCTTCTTTCCTTAGCTATTTGTAAAGCCTCGTCAGACAGCCACTTTGCCTTCTTGCATTTCTTTCTCTTTGGGATGGTTCTAGTTGCTGCCTCCTGTACAATGTTACAGACCTCTGTCCAAAGTTCTTCAGGCACTCTGTCTACCAAATCTAAGCCCCTAAATCTATTTGTCACCTCCACTGTATATTCGTATGGGATCTGATTTAGGTCATACGTGGAGGGCCTAGTGGTTTTCCCTACTTTTTTCAGTTTAAGCCTGAATTTTGCAAGAAGCAGCTCATGATCTGAGCCACAGTCAGCTCCAGGTCTTGTTTTTACTGCCTGTATAGAACTTCTCCATCTTTGGCTGCAAAGAATGTAATCAATCTGATTTCGATGTAGACCATCTGGTGAAGTCCATGTGTACAGTCGCCGTTTGTGTTGCTGGAAAAGCATTTTTGCTATGACTAATGTGTTCTCCTGACAAAAGTCTACCAATCTTTGCCCTGCTTCATTTTGTACTCCAAGACCAAACTTGCCTATTATTCCTATTACCTCTTGACTGCCTACTTTAGCATTCCAATCCCCTATGATGAAAAGGACATCCTTTTTGGGTGTTAATTCTAGAAGCTGTTCTAGGTCTTCATAGAAATGGTCAACTTCTTCCTCTTCAGCACCAGTGGTTGGGGCGTAGACTTAGATTACTGTGATGTTGAAAGGTTTGCCTTGGATCCGAATTGAAATCATTCTATCATTTTTTTGAGGTTATACCCCAGTACTGCTGTTCTCACTCTCTTGTTCACGATGAAGGCTACTCCATTTCTTCTAATATAAGGGATTCCTGCCCACAGTAGCAGATATCATGGTGAACCACATCTGAATTAAATTCTCCCATTCCTGTCCATTTTAGTTCACTAACTCCCATGATGTCAATGTTCAGCCTTGACATCTCACGTTTGACCACATCTAGCTTACCTTGATTCATAGATCTGACATTCCAGGTTCCTATGCAGTATTGTTCTTTGCAGCATCGCACTTTCCTTTCACCTCTGGACACATCCACAGCTGAGCTTCCTTCCGGTTTTGGCTCAGCTACTTCACTCTTTCTGGAGCTACTAGTACTCGTGTTCTGCTCTTCCCCAGTAGAATAATGGACACCTTCCGACCTGAGGGTCTCATCTTCCAGTGTCATATCGTTTAGCCTTTTAGTTTTGTAATCCATGGGGTTTTCTTGGCAAGAGTACTGGAGTGGGTTGCCATTTCCTTCTCCAGCGGATCACGTTTAGTCAGAACTCTCTACTATGACCTGTCCATCTTGGGTAACCCTACATGGCATAGCTCACAGCTTCATTGAGCTACTCAAGCCCCTTTGCCACAACAAGGCAGTGATCCATGAAAGGGGAAGGTTGTGAGGCTGGTGTAATCACTGGTGCAAATGCGCATTGCTCCGTGCATGGGGATCGAGACCAGGAAGGGGGTCGGGATTCATCCTCTACCATGCTTGGGAGGAAGCATCTTATTTTTGCCCACCTCCCAGGCCCTCTGCCCCCAAACTCCCTCCCGCTGCAGAGATGTATTGCAGCATGCTCCAGTTGCGGATCAGGCCCAGGGTCTCAACTGGCGCTGGCCTCCTTGCCGGTGTTTCTCCTGGCCTGCTGTCAGGTTTGGGCCGCAATTGCCGGGGCAGCTCACAGCCCCCCAGCACTGCCCTGGCATCAGATCAGAGCTTCCATCTCTCTGTTTCCACAGCGACTCAGGATGCTCCCCCTGTTCCAGGAAGCCACGGACAAGACCGCGGTGGCCAGCAGGAGCCACAAGTGCTGTCGCCAGAACCGATCATGCCTGACCTAAAGAAAGAGGCTCTTGGAGACCAGGATGGGTCAGGGGGGCCGGAGAGAAGCCCAGCAGCTGCTTGGAGGGCGGAACCTCTTGTTCGCCAGAGTTACCCCCTGCGTGAAGTCCCAGCACACTTCTGGAGGACGAAACTCGTCGTTTCACTCCAGAGAATCCCAGCTGAGGAGGATCCTCACAAAGGAGGGAGAAGAGAGACGCTTCCTTTGAGTGAGGAAACAGCCAATTTTGACAAAGAGAGCAAAATCCAGAAAGGAAAGGAACCACTTCAGTGCTCGGAGTGGAGGAAGAGCTTCAGGACAAGCACACGTGTCGCGTCCCATGAAAGGAGCCACGCAAGGGAGAGAGCCGGGCCTCAAGACAGACCCAAGACGCAGGAGGGAAACCAGAGAGAGAAAGTGACAAGTGAAGCTGATGCTCGTCAGGGTGGGGATTTCAGTGTCTTCAAGGATGAACCAGAAAAGGAATTTGGAAAGAGGAAGGAAGACTGCGCTCCATCTGCAAAAACCTCCAGCAGCAAATCCAAGCCTAGAACACATCGAAGAAAACACACAGGGAAGACAACATATAAATGCTTGGAGTGCGGAAAGACCTTTAGCCAAAATGGACACCTGATTGTGCATCAAAGAACCCACACAGGGGAGAAGCCATATCAATGCTTGGAGTGTGGAAAGAGCTTCAGTGTGAGCTCACACCTGACTTCACATAAAAGAACCCACACAGGGCAGAAACCATATCAATGCTTGGAGTGTGGAAGAAGCTTCATTTGTAGCTCAGTCTTGACTGTGCATCGAAGAACCCACACAGGGGAGAAACCATATCAATGCTTTGAGTGTGGAAAGAGCTTTAGTCAAAGCACAAGCCTGACTCTGCATCAAAGAACCCACACAGGGCAGAGACCATATCAGTGCTTGGAATGTGGAAGAAGCTTCACTTGTAGCTCAGCCTTGACTGTGCATCAAAGAACCCACACAGGGGAGAAACCGTATCAGTGCTTAGAGTGTGGAAAGAGCTTCAGTCGAAGTGATAGCCTGACTATGCATCAAAGAACCCACACAGGGAAGAAGACATATCAATGCTTGGAATGTGGAAGAAGCTTCACTTATAGCTCAGAATTGAATGTTCATCGAAGAACCCACACAGGGCAGAAGCCATATCAATGCTTAGAGTGTGGAAAGACCTTTAGACAAAATGGACACCTGACTGTGCATCTAAAAACCCACACAGGGGAGAAACCATATCAGTGCTTGGAGTGTGGAAAGAGCTTCAGTCGAAGTGATAGCCTGACTGTGCATCAAAGAACCCACACAGGGAAGAAACCATATCAATGCTTGGAGTGTGGAAAGAGCTTCAATCAAAGTTCAATCCTGACTGTGCATCAAAGAACCCACACAGGGGAGAAACCATATCAGTGCTTGGAATGTGGAAGAAGCTTCACTTGTAGCTCAGACTTGACTGTGCATCAAAGAACCCACACAGGGCAGAAACCATATCAATGCTTGGAGTGTGGAAAGAGCTTCAGTGTGAGCTCACACCTGACTAAACATAAAAGAACGCACACAGGGGAGAAACCATATCAGTGCTTAGAGTGTGGAAAGAGCTTTAGCCGAAATGGACGACTGACTGTGCATCAAAGAACCCACACAGGGGAGAAACCATATACATGCTTGGAGTGTGGAAAGAGCTTCAGTCGAAGTGATTGCCTGATTTTGCATCAAAGAACCCACAGAGGCGAGAAACCATACAAATGCTTTGAGTGTGGAAAGACCTTTAGCCAAAATGGACACCTGACTGTGCATCAAAGAACCCACACAGGGGAGAAGCCGTATCAATGCTTGGAGTGTGGAAAAAGCTTCAGAGATGGTCGACAACTCACTCTCCATCAAAGAACCCACACAGGGGAGAAACCTTGTCAATGCTTGGAGTGTGGAAAAAGCTTCAGAGATGGTCGACAACTCACTCTCCATCAAAGAACCCACACAGGGGAGAAACCTTGTCAATGCTTGGAGTGTGGAAAAAGCTTCAGAGATAGTGGACAACTCACTCTCCATCGAAGAACCCACACAGGGGAGAAACCATATCAATGCTTGGAGTGTGGAAAGAGCTTTAGGCAGCATGCACACTTTACTCTCCATCAACGATCCCACACAGGGGAGAAACCGTATACATGCTTTGAGTGTGGAAAAAGCTTCAGTTGTAGCTCAAGCCTGAATTTGCACCATAGAATCCACACATGATAAAAATCCCATCAATCCATCAATGGTGAGTGAGGAAAGCATTTCAATCTGACTGGGGGCCTCCCTTCACATCAAAACCTTCACAGAAGGTGTTTCGGTTCTATAAATCATAATAAATCATAAATCATAATCATGCCTGTGAGAAATGAATATTTTTAAAGTAGTGTCTCAAAAGAATAATGGATGCATTGGTGGCAATAAGTAGGGTTACCAGATGCAACCTGGGATAGAGTGCCTATACGTTTCACCATTGTGAAGAAGAGAGAATTTGGGCAGGTGTAGATCACCACATGGAAGGGTTTCAAAAGCTGCACCTGCCCAAATTCCCTCTGCTTTACAATGGTTAAAAGTTTAGTCACTCTATCCCAGTTTGCATCTGGTAACCCAGCTATAAGTTTGAATTAGGTTGTTTTCTGTGTCTGCTTGAGACGGGAATATGGGAGTCATATTTGACAAAAGGTCCTGTCAGTGGCCAAAAGACTTTCATAAGGTGGGCCTGGGTGGAAGAAATCTGTTTGAGGGAGGTGGAAATGATGTCACTTGTGATGTGGAGAACCTGTTTTCTCCACTGGATTAATGCTCATGACTAGGAGATGGCCATTGCAATTAAAAAAAATGAGAAGCAGCAGCTTTTAAGAACAGGCAAGGCCGATAGCAGGTGGCCAAACCATGGCTGGAAGCAACATGTGCCTCAGACCAGGAGAAGAGCCCTGCAGGATCAGGCCCAATGCCCACCTAGTCCTGCTTCCTGTATCTCACAGCGGCCCACCAGATGTCTCGGGGAGCACACAAGACATCAAGATTCCTGCATCCTGTTGCCACTCTCTTCCACCTGGTATTCTGAGGTAAATATAAACTTGTAACCCAATCTGGGCCTTAAGAACATAAGAAGAACCCTACTGGATGAGGCCAAATATCCATCCAGTCCAGCTTCCTGGATGTCATAGTGGCCCACCAGATGCCTCAGGGAGCACACAAGACAACAGGATGCCTGCATCCTGTTTGCCACTCGCTTGCACCTGGCATTCTGTGTTATCCTACTATCACAGAATAAGTGATAGTTGCTTATTCTCCTTATATAACCTCTTGATAAGGAGGTTGCCCAACCCATCCTGGCCTGTAGCCTGCAATGGACCTTTCCTCCAGAAATCTGTCCAATCCCCTTTCAAAGGGACCTAGGCCAGATGACATCACCACCTCCTGTGGCAAGGAGTTCCACAGATTTTTTGCCCAATGGGTAATGAGTATTTCCATTCTAATTCTCCCAACACTCAATTTCAGTGGATGTCCCCTGGTTCTGGTGTGGTGAGAGAGGGAAAAATTTCTTTGACAACTACTGTGTGGCTCCAGGAAATATATTGGCTGAGCTCCTTTTTGCATCCCAATGAATAAAAAATGTCATTCTTGATCAGTATTTATCAGGTAAAGGCTTCAGAGTCCACTGGCTTAAAACACGTGTTTAATGTTCATGGTGAGTAAATTAGCAATTTTATGCTTCATATAGTTTGTGGATTTCAAACACCTGACATTTATTGTATGTTAACCTTACCGTACATTGAGAAAGTTTGGTCACCCCGTATGAACAATCTAATCCACTTGAAAGTGTCCCTACAAAAACCCCACAAGCCTCCAATATTAACAACCATAAACTGGGCAGGGTGGCTGCCCCAGACAGAGAAGGGGCCAGAAACTCCATTCCATCTCACCCCCAAGTCTGACAGCCAATGACATTCTAGCAGGGGAAGGCAAAGGAGGTGCTGGGGTGTGTGTGTGTTAAAATGCCCCCGATCCTGAGGAAATGCAGAGAATGCACAGATTCCTTAACCCTGCTCAATGTGCAAGTTGTAGATCTTTTGAATGAAAGCTTTTGCAACAATATTGGCCCAGCGTGCTTGCAAAACGCCTTCAGAAGCTGCTGGGGGTGTGTACTGTTGCTGGTCTGCATTTTTCCCAACTGTGAGTCCTGTGGTGGTGCTTGAATATTAATTTTTGCTACATCCAAGTTTTATGCATGCAATCAAAGTATTTTTAAAAAGTGAACAGAATTCTTCGAAGTGGATGTAGGGCTGTGTACTGTGGTCTCTTACCTGCTGTACCAGGGCCAGGCTGTCAGCTGTGGTGGGCGAGAGAGTGAAGTGCCAGAGGGGAGCCAAAGTACCTGCAGGCCTGGGAGCCCAGCACAGTTGGCACCCCCCCCGAGCCCTGTTCTCTTCCATCTTCCCCTGGCTGCCCCCAGGATATTTTGCAGCCCCCCCCCCACAACCCCTGAGTGCTGGAGGCTCTGCCGCATCTTCCTGCTGGGGAAAACCCGAAGCTCTCTCCCCACTGACAGCTGGAGGGGAAACAGGACATAAGAGCATAAGAAGAGCCCTGCTGGATCAGGCCAAAGGCCCATCTAGTCCAGCTTCCTGCATCTCACAGCGGCCAACCAGGGGCCCCAGGGAGGCACAAGACAACAAGATGCTTGCATCCTGTTGCCATTCCCTTGCACCCAGTACTCTGAAGTAGCCTACTACTAATGTAAGGGGGTTGCAGAATCCATCATGGCCTATAGCCCACGATAGACCTTTCCTCCAGAAATCCGTCCAATCCCCTCTTAAAGGCATCCAGATGAGATGCCATCACCACCTAACCTCCTGTGGCAAAGAGTTCCACAGATTAATTACCCGCTGGGTAAAAAAGGACCAGTTCGGCCATTACAAATTGAGAATGGCCCTTGTTTTGCTGTCCTTCTTGAGAGCGAGGAAGAATACGGAGTAAGCCCCGGGTCCCTTCTCATCCACTCCACTGCCCTGATGTGTGAAGGAGACGGGGGACTGGAACAAGGCTGGTGGCGGGGAAGTGCTAAGCCTTGCAGGAGCCTGAGCTCCTGCGTAAAGGCCCCCTCCTGCCTTCAAAGCCTTCATCTGTGGCTCAGTAAGCAAAGCCCCCAGGCCCCCAAATGTGTCCTGGAGGCAAGGGAGAGGGGCTGCTCTGAAAGCCAAGAAGGCTCAGGGGCCGCACCTTGGAGCAGTGGCAGACCCAGCCCAGGCTCTGCCCAGGGGCCGGGGGGCACAACTGCCACCCACGGCAGGCCCTCTGCCCCCTCCATGTTGGAGCGCAGGGGCAGCTGAGACCCTGCTTGCCTCTGGCAGTGCCACAGACCTCCTGCCGCCCCCCCTTCCAGCAGCGTGCTGCCTGGGGGCACTTGACCCCCAAACAGATAGGCAGGATTGCCACCGCCTTTGAGTGTCAGCAGAGTTAGGGCAGGTCAGAGGGAATACTTTTTTGCCCAGCAGGTAATTAAAAACGGAAGAAGAGCCCCTGTGCTGGATCAGGCCAAAGGGGGCCCACCTAGATCCAGTCCGGCTTCCTGTTTCTCTCAGTGGCCCACCAGGTGCCTCAGGGAGCACACAGGAGAACAAGATGCCTGCCTCTCATTGCCACTCCCTTGCAACTGGCATTCTGAGGTAAATATGAGGTGAATAAAACAGAATTTGCAATCCTGTCTGTGGGGAGGGAGCTATGTGGGAAGGCAGCCCAGTCTGGGCCTTAAGAACATCAGAAAAGCCCTGCTGGATCAGGCCAAAGGGGGCCCACCTAGTCCAGCTTCCTGCCTCTCACAGGGGCGCACCAGATGCCTCAGGGAGTTCAGTAGACAACAAGATGCTTGCACCCTGTTGCCACTCCCTTGCACCTGGCATTCTGAAGTAGCCTACTGCTAACATAAGGAGGTTGCACCACCCATCATGGCCTGTAGCCCACGATGGACTTTTCCTCCAGAAACCTGTCCAATCCCCTTTTAAAAGCACCTAGGCCAGGCGCCATCACCACCTCCTGTGGCAAGGAGTTCCAGAGCTTAATTACCCGCTGGGCAAAAAAGTATTTCCTTTTCTCCATTCCAACTCTCGTTCCCTTGCCCCTGGCATTCTGAGACCTTGCAGGGAAGGAGTGGGGGGCTGGGGTGGGGGGCTGAGCCTGCTCTGGCCCCTTCTAGGGCCTCGCATGATGCAGCTCATGCAGGACTGTGAGCCGAGGAGGGAGGGGGGAGGGGCACAGAGGGGCTGGAAGGCAAAGGTTCACACACATTCTGGCACTCGAGATACGGGTGTTTTGCAGCATAACCAGCAGAATGCAAAGACGGCATTAGCTGGGAGAGACAAATGCGATCCTTCGAAAGAAAGAAAGAAAGAAAGAAAGAAAGAAAGAAAGAAAGAAAGAAAGAAAGAAAGAAAGGAGGCTGCATTCAGACGAGAACTGAACGTGCATTCGGGCAGCCACCCGAACGGGATTATCTCCTTCCTCCCAGAGTGACCGGAAGGAGCAGCGCAGACGGAGGATTTCGAGGCGTGACCCGGGTTCTCCGGTGACAGCCCCTGGCTGGAGAAGCGGCGCTCAGGGGTCCGTTTCCGCGTGTCCGACTCCTGGTCAAACGGTCCATCACGGGCGGGGCGGAGCTTCGACGGGGGCAAAGAATACGAGAAACGCGAGCTCCGCTGCATTAGAAAAGTGGCGCGTAAATCTTGCAAACCAACCGAGAAAGGAGCCCCGCCGGTGCACCGTGCGGAGACAACGATGGGGCGGGGGGAGGCTCTCTCTTCCGCCCCCGGGGCCTGGTGCTCTTGGGGGCCCACCCCCCTCGGCTCCCCCTCCCTCGCAGCGGCGTCTCTTGCACTCGGCGGTTCTCCAGCACTCGCGCACGCCCCCTGCCCTCTCCTCCCGAACTCGATTCGGTTTCGGCGCGCCCAGTCTGGAGCGGAACCGAAGTTCTTCCGCACTCCTGCTGAGACCTACGCGGGGGTGGGGGGGGGGGTCAGCAGGGTGGGGGGGGGGGCAGCAGTCCAGCAGGTCCCGTGCGCGGAGGGGGAGGGTCTTCTCTAGCCGCCCCTCCCCACTCTGTAGGCCAAGCAGGGGCGGGCTGTCACCGAGCCGCATCCCCTTGCTAGCCCCCCCTGTATCTCCCCCTAGTACCCCCGCGGTGCATTTTGCATCCCCCCCCCGCTGCAGCTCCCCGCCCAGGAAAGCCCGAGGCTCCCTCCCCACCGACCGGGGGCGAGTCCTCCAGCGCACGACGCCCCCACCGCCCAGGCAGCGGGAGCCCCTCCCGTCGGCCCCCCCGCCGTGCCCGGCGCTGCCCCTCCCGCTCCTTGCGAGGGAGGAAGAGGAGGAGGCGTGTCCGGGAAGCACGTCGGCAGGGACGAGGCCGCCCTACCCGCCAGCCAGCCGGGGACTCCGGAAGCCGCCTCTGCCCTGCACCGAGCCCGGCCCCTGCACCAGCAGCAGCAGCGCCCGGTAAGGCGGCGGCGGCGGCTCAGGATCCGGCTGGGCAGCCCCCCTGGCACGGGGAGAGGCGCGGGGGCGGCAGATGCAGCAGCTGGAGCGGCCTGGCTGCCGGGGGAGGGGAGCGCACCGTCCTCTGCCCCCCTTCCATTCCCGGGGGGGCGGCGGCGGCGGCGGAACACGTGGCCCGCGCTGCCTGCAGCGACCCCCAGCTCAGCCTCCGCAGCAGAGCTGCTGCCGCCCCCCAGAGCCGCTGGCCCGGCCCGGGGTCGGAGGCTTCCTGCCTGCCTGCCTGCGCGTCCCCCCCCCCCCGCGTTGCAGACTAGTTCGGGGACGCCCAAGAGGCGTCTGCAATATGCGCCCCCCCAAAAAAAAAGGTCTGGTGTTGTGTCCCTGGAGCAGAAGAGGAAGCGCGGCGAGAGAGCATTTGTGTGTGTGTGTCCCGCCTTCCTCTCCTCGGCGCTTCCTCTTCTGCGGTTTTGTCCTCTTCCCTTTTCATGGGGGCGGGGCGGGGGGAGGAGCAGCAGCAGCGGAGGTGCGCCCCCTCCCCAATGACCGCCAGAACCTCGCCTGCGTGCGTGGGCCGGCCCCACTCAGGGCCAGACGAATGAGCTGCGTGCGTGAGAACAGAGCACACGTGTGCTGCTGAAAGCGCCCCGGACGCCTGGCCCGACCCTTCCCTGCCCCGGGAAAGGCAGCCGACACTCCTGGCAGGGGACGCGGGTCGGGACGGGTCAGGTGGATGGACTGGGTTGCCGGGTTGCAGCTCGTGTGTCGCGGTGGGCCCCTAAATAACGGTTCTGGGGAAGGGCCACCGCCCCTCTCGGTGGGCACAAGGTCTGAGACTTGCAGTTCCTGCAGACCGGCAGTGCGCCCAGTTCTGGCCTCCTTCAGTGGGGCTCTTCCGATGTTCTTGAGCTGGAGCCTCTGGCCTGTCTGGTGTGAGGAAGGGTCTTGGGTTGCAGGAAGGAGACTTTGCCTGGGTCTGGGGAGAGCAGGTGGGCAGACTCCGGGGGCTGGAGGTTCTGTGGGGGAACCGTCTCTGCTTTGCCTGCTAGTTCAGCTTCCTCCGGTCCAGCTCCCTGAAGCTCACAGCAGTCCAGGCAGGGTCTGTGTGGAAAAGGTCTGGGCAGCAGAGGTGGGGAGAAGGGCAGGATGTGTGGCGGTTTGTGTTGCTCACCGACTTTTCCGCTTTCTTTCTTTCTTTCCCCCATGCTGGAAACGCCCCCCCCCTTTCGCTGGTCCAGAGTCTCCTTTCCTGGGGACTTCAAAGATGTGCTCCGTGACTGGCGGAGACTCCTGGCGTCGCGAGAGTCGGCAGCGGCCTCTGGCTCTGGGCGCAAAGGGGGCCGTGGAGCGAGGACCCCTGTTGGCCCCACTGGGGGGTGCATCGGCGCCTGGGCGGGAAACGGAGGCCCCCGGGGGCCCAGCTGGGTCTGAGCTGGGGGATGACGAGGGGAGAGGCCTGGATGCTCCTCGGACTGCCAGCAGCAGGGGGTCCTGGGAGAGGACTGGGCAGACGGTCCTGGGGGAGCCCCCCGCCAGCTCGGAGGCCCAGCGCCAGCGCTTCCGGCGGCTCCGCTACCAGGAGGCCGAGGGGCCCCGCCAGGCCTGCAGCCGCCTCCACCAGCTCTGCCGCCGGTGGCTGCAGCCCACGAGGCGCACGAAGGCGCAGATGCTGGACCTGGTGGTGCTGGAGCAGCTCCTGGCCGTCCTGCCCCCGGAGGTGGGGCGCTGGGTGCGGGAGTGCAGGGCGGAGAGCAGCGCCCAGGCGGTGACGCTGGCCGAGGGCTTCCTCCTGAGCCGGGCGGAGGACGAGGGGCAGCAAGAGGAGGAGCCGCAGGTGAGTGAGGGGGCACTTTCACCCTGGGGGCTGTGGGCAGGGTCCCTGGGGGCTGGAGCGGAGGGTGGGAATCCCTGGCAGTGGCCTCGTTTCCAGGAGGCGTTGCCAGCTGTGTGGGGCAGGGGGGCAGTCAGGGCTGCTGGGTCCAGGGCCTGCAGGCTGTGGGCAGAGGGCGGCCATCCCCCCCCCACTGATGGCTGGTGGACCCGCCCCAGGGCACAGCCCTCCCCTCTCCCTGCCTGGGACTGACTCTGCTCTCTCAGCCGCAGGGGCCCCACGTGGGGCTGCTCACCGACGCCCCCCAGCCGGAGGAGACTCCCTCGCGTGCCCGGCAGGAGGTGCCCCTCGGGGGGGCCTCGCAGGGGGGTCGCGTTCCAGGGGCCTCTCCGGGTAAGGAGCGGTTTGATCCGTCCGCACTGTGAGGCTTTGGAGGGTTGGGGCTTCCAGCTCTCCCCCCCCCACTGTGCCAATGTCCGGGGCCCCCCCGAGTCCTGCCCCACTTGCCACCTTCCTCTTCCTTGCAGGCGAGGGGGCGACATCCCTGGGGCTCCCCGATCCGCCTCCTCTCTGCGGAGGGCCAGAGGCAGCCGCTGGGCCGTCCCTCCAGGTAAGAGAACCGCCTCTGGGCCCCACCCCCAGGGGGCGGAGTCTGCCTGTCCCCAGCCCGGCCTCAGTCCTTGGGGGGGACAGGAAGGACAAACGTCTCGCGGCCATTCTGGGCGGGTGTCTCCTGCAGCCTGAGAAAACTGGCACCGAGCCACCCTTGTGCCACTGCTAGCAGGGCTGCCTCCTCCTCTAGGAATATTGCATTTTGTTTTTATTTATTTATTTTGGAATATAGATTTTTTTTATTTGAAAATGTTCTTTACTACTTCTTTGTTTTACATCCCTGAGCGCAAAAAACCATCACATTTTGGATTTTCTTTACTCATCTGACTAATACAAAATCTCTCACCTCTCTATCCTAACACTAATACATTCTTTTTAACACCCTACTTCTATTTTGCTGTTCAAGTCCAAGGTATCCTTTACGTGATGGCTGAAGTGGTTCCTTGGTCCCAGGGCCAAAATTTGGCCCATCTCATTTCAGATAACCTTTCTTTTT
>JAJKFI010033203.1:64086-76965 GCA_029204185.1 Lerista edwardsae
AAAATAAAAATGTCAGGCTTGATCAGTATTTACCAGGTAAAGGCTTCAGCGTTCACTGGGTTAAAACACGTGTTTAATATTCAATTAGCAATTTTATGCTTCATATAGTTTGTGGCTTTCAAACACCCGACATTTATCGTAAGTTAACCTTACCATACATGGAGCAAGTTTGGCCACCCCGTATGTAAAATCTAATCCACTTGAAAGTGTCCCTACCAAAAACCCACAAGCCTCCAATATTACCAACCATAAACTGGGCAGGCTGGCTGCCCCAGACAGAGAAGGGGCCAGAAACTCCATTCCACCCCACCCCCAAGTCTGACAGCCAATGACATTCTAGCAGTGGAAGGCAAAGAAGCTGCTGGGGGTGTCTTAAAATGCCCCCAGTCCTGAGGAAATCCAGAGAATGCAGATTCCTTAATCCTGCTACACGTGCAAGTTATAGATCTTTTTAATGAATGCTTTTGCAGCAATATTGGCCCAGCGTGCTTGCAAAACAACTTCAGAGTATTATTACTGCTTTGCTACCTGTTGATCAGGTAAGATTGACAGGAGGCAGGGGTGGGGAGGCGAGGGCTCCAGAGGGCCCCCCACACTTCAGCCAGGGGCCCCCAGCCCAGTCACAAACCTGGGGAGGCCTCCAGGGCTGCAGGTGGCTCAGGGAACCGGGGGGGGGGCAAGTCTCGCCCCCAGCCAAGGCTGATGGAGCTCCAGGGGCTCACCCGGAATGGTGCCCAGGCAGGGAGGGGGAGACCCAGGCCCAGGCGGTCAGAGAGGGGCTTCCTCACCCCTCCCCAGATGGACCCCATGCGCTTGGACCAGGAGACGTTGGGCAGGGGTCTGGGGACTGCCTCCCCCCCCCCCCCAGGGAGGAAGTGGGAGCTGCCTCTTGGCGTAGGGGGCACCGGACAGCCGGAGCGCTGGTCCCACCCCCTGCCAACTGGGCAAGAGGCCCTTCCCCAAGTGGTGCTCCTCTTCTGTTTAGCGGGGGAGGGGGAGGAACGGACCCTCTTCACCCCCCAGCAGTGTCTTGTCTAGTCGCTGTTGCTGGTCTGCATTTTTCTCGATTGTGAGCCCTGCGGTGTTGCTTGAATATTAATTTTTGCTACATCCAAGTTCTACTCTTGCAATCAAAGTATTTTCAAAAAGTGAGCAGAATTCTTCAAAGTGGATGTAGGGCTGTGTACTGTGGTCTATTCCCTACCGTACCAGGGCCAGGCTGTCAGCTGTGGTGGGCGAGAGATTGAAGTGCCAGAGGGGAGCCAAAGTACCTGAAGGCCTGGGAGCCCAGCACATTTTGCGCCCCCCCCCCCTGAGCCCTGTTCTCTTGCATCTTCCCCTTGCTGCCCCCAGCACATTTTGTAGCCCCCCCACAACCCCTGAGTGCTGGAGGTTCTGCCGCATCCTCCTGCTGTGGAAAACCCAAAGCTCTCTACTGACAGCTGGAGGGGAAACAGGACATAAGAGCATAAGAAGAACCCCTGTGCTGGATCAGGCCAAAGGGGGCCCACCTAGTCCAGCTTCCTGTATCTCACAGCGGCCCACCAGGTGCCCCAGGGAGGCATGAGACAACAAGATGCTTGCATCCTGTGGCCACTCCCTTGCACCTGGTACTCTGAAGTAGGCTACTACTAATGTAAGGGGGTTGCAGAATCCATTATGGCCTATAGCCCACGATGGACTTTTCTTCCAGAAATCCGTCCAATCCCCTCTTAAAGGCATCTAGGCCAGATGCCATCACCACCTCCTGTGGCAAAGAGTTCCACAGATTAACTACCCGCTGGGTAAAAAAGGACCAGTTCAGCTATTACAAATTGAGACTGGCTCTTGTTTTGCTGTCCTTCTTGAGAGCGAGGAGGAATATGGAGTAAACCCCGGTTCCCTTCTCGACCACTCCACTGCCCTGATGTGTGAAGGAGACGGGGGACTGGAACAAGGCTAGTGGCGGGGAAGTGCTAAGCCTGGCAGGAGCCTGAGCCCCCTCTTGCCTTCAAAGCCTTCATCTGTGGCTCAGTAAGCAAAGCCCCCAGGCCCCAAATTGGTTCCGGAGGCCAGGGAGAGGGGCTGCTCTGAAAGCCAAGAAGGCTCAGGGGCTGCACCTTGGAGCAGGGGCAGACCCAGCCAAGGCTCTGCCCAGGGGCCGGGGGGCACGACTGCCACCCACGGCAGGCTCTCTGCCCCCTCCATGTTGGAGCGCAGGGGCAGCTGAGACCCTGCTTGCCTCTGGCAGTGCCACAGACCTCCTGCCGCCCCCCCCCTTCCAGCAGCGTGCTGACCCCCAAACAAATAGGCAGGATTGCCACAGCCTTTGAGTGTCAGCAGAGTTAGGGCAGATCAGAGGGAATACTTTTTTTACCCAGCAGGTACTTAAAAACATAAGAAGAGCTCCTGTGCAGGATCAGGCCAAAGGGGGCCCACCTAGATCTAGTTTGGCTTCCTGTTTCTCTCAGTGGCCCACCAGGTGCCTCAGGGAGCACCCAGGAGAACAAGATGCCTGCCTCCCATTGCCACTCCCTTGCAACTGGCATTCTGAGGTAAATAGGAGGTGAATAAAACAGAATTTGCAATCCTGGCTGTGGGGAGGGAGCTATGATAACTCGCAGCCCAGTCTGGGCCTAAAGAACACCAGAACAGCCCTGCTGGATCAGGCCAAAGGGACCCACCTAGTCCAGCTTCCCGCATCCCACAGTGCCCACCAGATGCCTCAGAGAACAGGCGAGACAGTGAGATACCTGCATCCTGTGGCTCCTCCCCTGTATTCTGAGGTGAATAAAGGAGAATTTGCCGTCCTAAGAACATAAGAGGAGCCCCTGTGCTGGATCGGGCCAAAGGGGGCCCACCTAGCCCAGCTTCCTGTATCTCACCAGGTGCCTTCTGAAAATCAAGGTATAGGATATCCACAGGTTCACCCACGTGCCTGTTGACCTTTTTAAAGAATTCCAAAAGGTTCGTGAGGCAAGACGTACCCTGGCAGAAGCCATGCTGACTTTCCTTTAGCAGTACTTGCTCCTCTACGTGTTTTAGGATTTCATCTTTGATGAGGCTTTCCACCATCTTACCCAGAACAGACGTTAGGCTGACCGGCCTGTAGTTTCCCGGGTCTCCCCTTCTCCCTTCTTTGCCACTGGCATTCTGAGGTAAATATGAGGTAAATAAAACAGAATTTGCAGTCCCGTCTGTGGGGAGGGAGCTGTAATCACTTGCAGCCCAGTCTGGGCCTTCAGAACACCAGAACAGCCCTACTGGATCAGGCCAAAGGGGGCCCACCTAGTCCAGCTTCCCGTATCCCACAGTGCCCATGAGATGCCTCAGGAAGCACACGAGACAGCAAGATACCTGCATCCTGTGGCCACTCCCTTGTATCTGGCATTCTGAGGTAAATAAAGCAGAAGTTGCTATCCTAAGAACATAAGACGAGCCCCTGTGCTGGATCAGGCCAAAGGCCCACCTAGATCTGGTTCAGCTTCCTATTTCTCTCAGTGGCCCACCAGGAGCCTCAGGGAGCACCCAGGAGAACAAGATGCCTGCCTCTCGCTGCCACTCCCTTGCAACTGGCATTCTGAGGTAAACATGAGGTAAATAAAGCAGAATTTGCAATCCTGTCTGTGGGGAGGGAGCTGTGACAACGTGCAGCCCAGTCTGGGCCTTAAGAACATCAGAACAGCCCTGCTGGATCAGGCCACAGATGTGCATCATCCGACAGTGGCCCATCATACGCCTCAGAGAGCAGGAGAGACAGCGAGATGCCTGCATCCTGCGGCTCCTCCCCTGTATTCTGAGGTAAATGAAGCAGAATTTGCTATCCTAAGAACCTAAGAGGCGCCCCTGTGCCGGATCGGGCCAAAGGGGGCCCCCCTAGTCCAGCCTCCCGCGTCCCTCCAGGTGCCTCAGGGAGCCCCCAAGACCGCCGGACACTCGCACCTCGCCGCGACTCCCCTGCTGCGTCTGGCTCATTTCTGAGGGGAATTTCTGAGGTAAAGATGACGTCACCCCGCCCAGGAAAGCCCGAGGCTCCTCCCCACCGACCGCCCAGGCAGCGGGAGCCCCTCCCCTCAGCTCCCCCCCCCCCTCAGCGTTGCCCCTCCCGCTCATGGAGGTATACCTCCCATAGCATGGAGTTATAATACACAGGAGGGAGTATGACGTCACAGACTTGAGGCTTCCGGGTGTAAGCTGAAGGCGGGGGGGGGGGAGCGAAGGAGGGGGGAGGCGGAGTCACGAATCAAAAGCTCCCTGCCCGGGTGGTAAAGTTAATCTCAGCCTCTTTAATCCTGCCTGCGTGTTCTGCGTGCGGGTGCGCGAATCGCTGTCAGAAAAATGGGATTTAATTTCCACAGGTACTTAAAATCATTGTGATTCGTTGCTACAGAAAAATATCAGCCCTTCACAAACTGAAGCAGACATGAAGAATAAAAATAAAAATAAAAAAAATTACTTCATAAAATAAGCAGCCCTCACAAACTGAAGTAGATATGAAGAGATAAAGTAAAAATAAAAAAAAATATTACTTCATAAAATAAGCAGAATTACTCTCCTATTGACAACTACTTGTGTTATACATTGAGAGATTTTAATGTAATTTTCCTACATATCTATCCGATTTTTGCCCACCCTCCCCTTTTTTTTCTTTCCTTCCCGTTCACACTTTATTCCTGCTTGTGTAGATTTCAAAAAATAAGCCTGTCAAAGCAGTGCAATCCGAGTTTAAATAGGCAGCAAGCGGCATTTCGTCCGCTATGTTCAGTAATATAATTCTGCAGAATTAAACCTTGGAATTGCATATTGAATCATAATTAGGTTACCAATGATGCTTCTCCACGATCACACGTTGTTATTTTGGTAAGTTTTTACTTCTGGAGTAAACGATTCAGCCCGAAACATCATGCGAAATCCCATTGGAAATCATTGGAATGAGGATTGTTTTGGGTCAATTTGACGTCACCGCTAACCCCGCCCACTAGCTTCAGTCTCTGTGCATGGAAATAACCAGGAGGGCCGGGCCGTGTCCCATAGAGTAATTATCACTAGAGAGGGCATGTCGTCACATACTTGAAGCTTCCGGATATAACCCCGCCCCTTCCTCCCTCCTCCCAGCGCCCAATCAGCGAGCGCCTTGTGATTGGGCCACGCCCCCTTCCTTCCCTCAGTCCCCTTCACAGCCGCTGGTATGTCACAGAGTTATTGTGGTATGTTCAGTAATATAATTCTGCGGAATTAAACCTTGGAATTGCATATTGAATCATAATTAGGTTACCACTGATGTTTCTCCACGATCACACGTTGTTATTTTGGTAAGTTTTTGCTTCAGGAGTAAACGATTCAGCCCGAAACATCATGCGAAAACCCATTGGAAACCATTGGAATCAGCATTGTTGTGGGTGTATCTTACGTCACCGCTAACCCCGCCCACTGGAGTCACTGGCCGGCCTATCTAGATAATGGGAGGGCCTCCCTTTGATACCTCCATGCTCCCGCTCTACTCCTTGCGAGGGAGGAGGCGGGGCGTGCTCGGGAAGCGCGTCGGCAGCAAGCAGCTTAGATAGCTGGAGATGCCCTGCTGTCCCATTCTTGAAGCCATGGACCTGGACCGGACAATGTGGCTGACCTTGTCCGCGAACGAGGAGGATTGCCGCCGGAGGGGCTCTCTCGCTCGCACGGCGCGCGTGTGAAAGTTAATTTTATGGGGGGGGTGAGTGTAGAAGTTTAAAAAAAATACTCTTAATAGCCTAGAAGTGAAAAAGAATTATTCTACTTGTGTTATGAAGAGATTTTAATGTAATATAATTACGCGGAATTAAACCTTGGAATTGCATATTAACTCATAATAACGTTACCACTGGTGTTTCTCCACGATCACACGTTGTTATTTTGGTAAGTTTTTGCTTCAGGAGCAAACGAGTCAGCCCTGAACATCACGCGAAAACCAATCTGAAATGCTTGGAATGAGCCATGTTTTGCACTCACCAACATGGCCGCTAAGCCCGCCCCCCGGGCTTCACTGTCTGTCCATTCAAATGACAAGGAAGGGCCGGGGGCTGGTCGGCAGGGAGGAGGCCGGCCTACCCGTCCGCCAGCCAGCCAGCCAGCCAGCCGGGGAGGGACTCCGGAAGCCGCCTCTGCCCTGCACGGAGCCCGGCCCGGAGGAAGCAGCGGCACCAGCAGCAGCAGCAGCGGCGCCCGGTGAGGCTTCGGGGGGCGGCTCAGGATCCCCTCGTCTGTGGGAGGGAGTCAGCCGTATTAGTGGACCCGTGGCTTCAAGAAAATGACGTCATGCCGACTCCGTTCAATTTAACCTGCTTGCGAGAGGCTCGCCGGGGGTTGAAAGCGGCGCCTGCAAAGTCCTAGAGAGGCGGGCGGGGCGGCGGGGCGAATGGGGAAAGCTGCTTTCTAGCGATCTTTCCTCTATGGCCACCCCCTGCAGGAGGGAAGAGCGGGGCGGGCCCTGCCGCGGGAGGGGGCGAGACGCCCCGCCCGGATCCGCCCCGGCAGCCGCAGCCGCAGCCCCAAGCAGGGACCGGGGGCCTCCGACGCCGCCGTCTCTTCCCGGGAGAGGCTCCTGGCCGCGCTCTCGGTGGGGCCGCCCGGAGGCTCTTCTCGGCGAGGGCGGCGGCCGTGCAGGCTGCGCAGGTGGGCGGCGGGTCCCGGGCGAGGGGCGCCCTCGGGGGGCGGGGCTGGGGAGACCCCCTTTCCTCCCCCCAAGCGAAGTTGCCGCCGCCGCTCCTTCTCGCGGGAAGAGCCTCCCAGTGGCGTCCGGGGGGGGGGCAGAACGCGGGATTTTGCAGGCGGCTGTCAGGAGCTGCCTTTGCCACCTGTCTAGGCTTGGGGAGGGGGGGCTAAAGAATATTCTGCCCCAGGTCCAATGCACAGAGGCGTTGCAATATGAATTGTGACTCAAGCGGTGTTTGATGGGGCTGCCAGAGGGGCTTCCTGAATTCACTGGGGCCGCCGCTGGGCTGGTTCCGTTGCTCGGCTGCATTATGTGCTCCGCTCTGGGCCTGGTCTGTTCCGCAGGAGACGGTGGCGGCTGCTTGCTGGCCCTGAAGGAGGATCTTCAGGCTGCCCGTCTCCCCTCCCGGCTGCCGGGATGCCGCTGTCGGCACGGGGGTCGCTGCTCTCCGTGGTTTGGGGCATCTGCGGAAGCAACAGGAACCTCCTCCCCCCCCCTCCACGGTGGAGACAGGAACAGCTGCCCCTCCTCCCCAGTCTGCAGCCCCTCTGAGGAACTGCTGCGGGCAGCCGTGCAGACGGAGTGGGGGGCTCCAGGGGGCCCAGAGGCCGGAGAACCTTGAACCATGCCCTGCTCTCTCGGGGCAGGATCCCCCCCAGGCCCCTCCCCAGAGCTGAGGCCGTGGGGACTTCCCTTCCATGCGCGGAGAACGTAAAACCCAGCCCTGCGGCATCAGGCCAAAGGGGGCCCACCCGGTCCAGCTTCCCGTATAAGCCAGTGGCCCACCAGGAGAGCCTCAGGGAGCCCAGGAGACAAGTAGATGCCTGCGTCCGGTTGCTACTCCCTTGCACCCGGCACTCTGAGCCAGCCTGCTTCAAAAGGGAGGAGGCTGCACCACCCCTCATGGCCTGTAGCCTGCGATGGACTTTGCCTCCGGAAATCTGACCAAGCCCCTTCCAAAAGCCCCATCACCACCTCCTGGGGCATAGATTACTCACCCGCTGGGTTAAAAAAGTACTTCATTCATCCGTTCTCACTCTCCCAACACTCAGTTTCAGTGGATTTCATTTTAGTGGGTTTTGTTTGCAAACCACAGGAATGAGTTCACGTTTCCTTTTGCTGCAGAGACCTCTTCCAAGCCTCCTGTCGCCCACAGACAGGTGGGAAAACACCTTAAGAAAGAGAGGTGGACTTTGCAGTGCGAAAGTGTCGTTCCTGCACCCCTGTCTGAGCTAGAAGGGCCAGAGGGGTCCCCAGAGTTGGTCTTTTCAGAGGAAGGGAGTGAGCAGCCCCCCGTCCAGCCCTCCTCCACCCCCAGCAGTACCAATTTCCGGCTCTTCTCCTGTGAGCTCTCACGTTCCCCTGCCTGGCATGCTGCCAGTTAGCAAGACGGAGGACTGAGCTTGATGGAGGACGAGGACAGAACCGAGACAGAGAGGAACATCCCGAGGAAGGAGATTCCCTTTGAGGGGCCTGGACAGAAGCCTGTGTGGCCAGCAGTTTCCCTGCAGGAGGGGAAGTAGACTGGGCAGGCCGAGAGGGGAAGAAGTTGGCACCAAGAGCAGAAGGGAGGAGAGGAAGACAGTGAATCAAGATGTGTGGGGCTCACCCCATTGGGGCACTTCTGAGCCAGAGCCAGAGCTGTGGAGCAAATGGGAAGAGAGTCTCAAATTGTGCAGGGGGGGGAGTTCAAACAGGTATGAAGAGGCCATTGTGTTTGTCTCCCTCACAGGCAGCGGAATGGCATCGGGGTCACGATCCAGACGGTCTCCTCCTGTGCCTGGAACAGGATCAGTAGCTCTGCAGCCTGCTCAGGTAAGGGGTAGATCCTCAGGGCAACAGGTGAGAAACTGCCTTGGTGCCTCCTTCTTTCTCGCAGGTCTTCAAAGAGTGCATATAAAAATTTGTGGTGCTGCCAGATCTCAAATCTGCCCACTCATAAGCAGAGGCGTTTCTACAGGGATGGCAAAGCTCTAAGTTTTGCAAGAAGCCTTATCCGGTCATGTAAATCCCTCCTCTCCCTTGCTGCTGTAGCCAGTAAGCAACGCCAAGATTGGCTAAAACGGTGCAGGAGAGGAGTGATTTCCACTGCAAGGTAAGGCTTCTTGCCACACTTAGAGCTTTGCCATCCCTGTAGAAACGCCTCTGCTCATAAGTGTGTGTGTGAGATCCAGAGAACTCCAGGGGTTGGACTGCTGGCCGAGTGGCCAGTAAACCCAGTAAAGCCTCGTGACTGGTCCTCTTCCGTTGAACTGTCCTTGCATGTCATCAGAGGCTCCTTGGAATGCAGAATTCCCCCCCTCCTTCCCCACTGCCTCAGGGGGCCCTTTGACCACTCCTGCTGGGGTCCCGAGAGGCTTTCCTCCCCAGCCGCCCGGGACGAACCCGCACCCAGCCCCCCCCCTCAGGAACAGGGTCACATTCCCCCAGGGAGCCTCCGCCCTCTCCTCTGCCAGCGGAGCTCCGTGGCCCAGCTGCAGGGTCCCAGTCCTGGGCCAGGGGGGTTTGGGGGGTGCTAGACGGGCCTCGCAGGGGGCTGGTGCAGGTGTGTTGGCCGGCGGAGGGGACTGAAGCCAGGCCGAGGTTCTCACAGGGCCGCAGGCAGCGGATTGTAGCACGTGGTTCTCGGCCAGACCAGGCCCAGGGAACGTGGACTCCCCTCCGGATCCAGGTGGGCCTTCCCTGGAGTGCTCGGGGCGCAATCCTAGCCAGCCTCCCAGCCCCAGAGCAATGGCCATGCAGCTCCGAGGCGAGGGGGACAAACGTCGCTTACCTTGAGGAGGCCTCCGTGACTGCCCCCCCCCCCAGCGCAGGAGGCAGCACCTGCCCCATTGGCACAGCTGCGTCAGTGCTGGAAGATGGGTCAGGATTGCGCCCCAAGTAAGCCAACGACAAAGCTTGCAAGAGCATGTGCATGTCAGAACTCCGGGCTCTGAGACTGAACCCTGGAGCTGGCCGTTCCCGTTGCCTGCCTGATGTTCCCCTTCGGGTCTAGATGCTTCCTGGAGGGTCAGCCTCTCCCCTGAGGGGGGGAAAGGAGAGAACAGAGGACTGCAGGGAAGCAGCTGGTCTGGTCTGCCCAAAATGCTGCAGGACGATTCCCAGCTGCTCCCCCCTTAACTTCTCTTTGCAGACTGAGAGGGAGGCAGAGTTTGGGTTAAGGAGGTGGGATATTATTCCTGCAGCAAGACGGTTTTCTCCTTCCAGGGCCTGATGTCCCCTGAGGACGTGACTGCGCATTTCAAGGAGGAGGAGGAGGAGGAGGGGACTCTGCTGGATCCGGGCCAACAGGCTCAGTCCAGGGAGGTCAAGCTGGAGCATGATGGGATTGTGGCCTCTCTGGGCAAGGATGTTCTCTCTCCCGGGTCTGGGGAGGGGAGGAACCAAAAGCACGAGATGCTCTTCTTTGAACCTCACTGTCAGGATTGTAGCACATCAGTGGGGCGTGTGGGGCTGGAAGGTGCGCCCTGGGCATGCCTGCTGTGCCTCCGGGTTGTGGGGCTGAGCTTGGCCTGATGGATGTCCTTTTGAGGATTAAGCTACAGGATGCGAATATCTCGATAATCAGTTGGGAGAAGTGCAGAGTCCCATTTTGGGAGATGCCCGGCCTGCCAGAGGAGCCACTTGGGACTGACCGGGCTGGCTGGGTCTCGGAATACTTTCCCTCCCCATCGTCCAGCGTCTGAGCCCTTTGATGGACGGTTTGTCCGGAATGAGGTGCTGCTGCTAGGGGGATTTTTCACGCTCTGCCTGTCCTTCAAAGGGCAATGTGTGGGGTTGGTCAGGGGGTTGCCTGAAGGGGGTGGGGTCACCCATTGCCTGTGCCTGAGGTCCCCAGTGTGGGGCTGGGCTGTGATTGGCCTTCTGCATGGGGGTCCTGCTGGAGCCCTGACCCCATTAACCACATGGGGGGATTCTCTTTTTAAAAGGAAGCGGATCAGGATTCCAGACAATCTTCAGTTCCCCCTAATTCCATCCAGGGAGCCACTTAGCTTTCCTGGATGACCTCCAGGTTGTTTTGGAAAGCCCCGATATTTGAGAGTCGCAAGTAACTCCTCTCCTTGTTTCCCTCTCAGAGGAATGTCCCAAGCCTGCCTCCGTCTCCCAGCTGGAAGAAGGGGAGTGGGCACTTCTCCAGGACCTCAAGCAGGAAGACGAATCAGCAGGTAACCCCATGATGCACAGTGCTGCTCCACACAGCCATCGCTCTGGGCAGAGCGTGCTGGGCCTGTGGGACCCAAAGGGCTCTGTGGCGAAAGGGGGGGGACCCTTCAGCACCCTAGAAACTCCCCTGTGGTGGGGCCACTTGGCCTTGCCAGGAGGAGTCAGCAAAGCACACCTGGCATTCTGGCCTCATATCCTGCAACCCACAACAGCAGCTGGGCTCAGCCGCGTGGTCTGAAACTGCCGGCAGGCTCTGAGGACCAGAGCATCACTTTCTCTCCTCCACATTTACTCTTCTCCTCTTCTTTCCCAAAGTCAGGGGGTGGGAGGAGGGGCAATGCAGGCAAGTGGGCGGATAAAGTCCCCCCCCCACTCACTGCTGCCTGAGGCGAGGGTCTCATTTGGCCTCACGGGTGGGCCAGTGCCTGGTCCTCCACTGCCTGCTGGGCAGCTTTCCAAGGCGCAGGATCCCAGCTGCACTCCAGTCACGTCCCACGACCAGCTCGCAGGCAGAATCCGGAGATTGCGCAGGGCTGAGCAGGGAAGCTGCCTTGGCAGAGTCAGGCCCTGGGTCCGTCCAGGCTGGTGCTCTCTGCCCTGACTGGATGTGGCTCTCCAGGGTTTCCGGGGGATCTTCCGAGCCCCACCTGGAGACTCTGCCGAGGACTGAACCTGGAGCCTTCTGCGTGGGGTTGTGTAGTGGAAAAACGGCAGGACTGACTTGGGCTCAGGTCTGCAGCAGGGAGGCCTTTCCCCCCCCCCCGTTTCCTCTGGGAAATCAGTGCAGAGGACAGCAGTTCATCCGCCCCCTGGTTCTGGTGTTGTGCGAGAGAGAGAGAAGAACACGCCCTGTCCACTCCTGATCCACGGCAGTTGTGTGGGCAGCCTGTCCGTTTCCCAGCTCCAGACGGGTTCTAGAGGCCCCAGAAGGTTGTGAGGCAGGTACAGATCACTGGTGCAAATGCGCATTGCTCTGTGCACGGGGATCAGGCCCAGGAAGGGGGTCGGGACTCATCCTCCACCATGCTTGGGAGGAAGCATCTTATTTCTGCCCCCCTCGCAGGCCCTCTGCCCCCAAACACCCTCCCTCTGCAGAGCAGGAGACGTATTGCAGCATGCTCCAGTGGCGGATCAGGCCCAGGGTCTCAACTGGCGCTGGCCTCCTTGCCGGTGTTTCTCCTGGGCTTCTGTCAGGTTTGGGCCGCCATTGCCGGGGCAGCTCACAGCCCCCCAGCACTGCCCTGGCCTCAGATCAGAGCTTCCATTTCTCTGTTTCCACAGCGACTCAGGATGCTCCCCCTGTTCCAGGAAGCCACGGACAAGACCACGGTGGCCAGCAGGAGCCACAAGTGCTATCGCCAGAAACGATCAGGCCTGACCCAAAGAAAGAGGCTCTTGGAGACCAGGACGGATCAGGGGGGCCGGAGGGAAGCCCAGCAGCTGCCTGGAGAACGGAACCTCTTGTTCGCCAGAGTTATCCCCTGCATGAAATCCCAGCACACTTCTGGGGGACGAAACTCGTCTTTTCTGTGCAGAGAATCCCAATTGAGGAGGATCCTCACAAAGGAGGGGGAAGAGCGATGCGTCCTTTGACTGAGGAAACAGCCAGTTTGGACAAAGAGAGCAAAATCCAGAAAGGAAAAGAACCACTTCAGTGCTTGGAGTGGAGGAAGAGCTTCAGGACAAGCACACGTGTCGCTTCCCCTGAAAGGAGCCACGCAAGGGAGAGAGCCGGGCATCAAGACAGACCAAAGAGGCAGGAGGGAAACCAGAGAGAGAAAGTGACAAGTGAAGCTGATGCTCGTCAGGGTTGGGATTTCAGTGTCTTCAAGGATGAACCAGAAAAGGAAGTTGAAAAGAGGAAGGAAGCCTGCGCTCAATCTGCAAAGACCTCCAGCAGCAAGTCCAAGCCACATCGAAGAAAACACACAGGGAAGAAAACATATCAGTGTTTGGAATGTGGAAGAAGGTTCACTTGTAACTCAGCCTTGACTGTGCATCAAAGAACCCACACAGGGGAGAAACCATATCAATGCTTTGAGTGTGGA
>JAJKFI010033206.1:0-35710 GCA_029204185.1 Lerista edwardsae
GTGTGTGTGTGTGTGTGTGTGTGTGTGTGTGTGTGTGTGTGTGTGTGTGTGTGTGTGTGTGTTTTGAGGACAACATTTCTGGACAGATGCTTACCTTGCCAGAAATGTTGTCCTCCTCAGGAGAGCTGTTGGAGGTGGTGGCACGTCCTTTGTATTGGGATATATGTTCCTTTACAAGGTTATGGTGTGTGCTTAAAGGGGAAAACAGAGTCGATTAAAGCATTGCGGAATTCCCCTGTAAAACAAGCCTGTTTTTCTCTCTCACACACTTCTTGCTACTAGACTGAAAGAAGGACTCTGTAGGCACTTGGTAACTTTGTAACAGAAAACGTTCTTTACTCTTGTAACATACTCTGACTGGCTTCGATTAAACTTTAACTGGTTATATTTACAATTGTACAAAAAATACAAATATACAATTATACAATTACTGTTTCAGGCTATCATATGCTGGTTACACTGCATTTCATATATAGCTACATTCACTTTCCTGACAGGATTTGTAGAGCTAGTATAAATTGCTCCCTTCTCCTACATGTCAGCAGACCAAAAGACTCAGACTCAACTGACAACCTTGACAGTTAAACTGTCAAAGCCAACCACACCCATCTGGGCATTCTAAACAAGAAGTTGTGTCTGACCAATCAAATAGAGGTGCTATCTTTTACCATATATACATGCAACACTGCCCCCTCTGGACAGCAAATGGAGTTTGCTATATATCCAACACTTTGCTGGCAGGCAGCTGAGCTCAGCACCCTGCAGCAGACACCTGCCAAGGCCCGCAATTGAGGGAGGACAGCCCCGGAAGCCCTGCAACCATCAGACAGCTTAAGAGCTGGGTGGCGAGTGGCCACGGCAATGGACCGGCCGGCATATCATCAGCTGCACCAGATCGTGAGCGAGAGTCCCTCACCACCACAGAGCTGACAGGCTCGGCTTCTGGGGGTGGCAAAGCCATAAGGCCCACCGACTCTCCCACGCCTGCCTGCTGGCTGGAAAAATGACTCTCTTAACTATAGCCAATGAATTTCTGAGCACTGTGCGGTTCACATTGTGTTTGTATATGTCTCCAGCTATCCCATGTATATGTCTATACCCACGTCTATACCCATGTATATGTCTCCATCTATCTGTCTCCCTCCCTATGACTTCCTACAGGTCCACACATCAATTGGGCAACAATGTCTTTCGGACGGAATCAGTGCTACTCCCGTTGCCCTCCTACCACTGTGACGATTCAACCGCCACCCTTTGTGGTGAAGGTCCCAGGGCCATCTCTCTACTGCCCGGATGAACCCCTTTGCATTGAGCAGTGCAACCCTTGTGTTCCCACCACATGCCTTGACGGGGTTGTCCGTGGTGGCCTTTGCCTCTCTGCTGGCCTTTGCTCTGATTACAGCTCTCCAAGGGGTTTTCCTTTGCAGAGAAATGAAGACGGGTGCGGCCCTTGCCCGCAGTTCTAAACTCAGACCACAGTTCATTGAATGAAGATGACAAAAAGACAAGACCTGGAACTCAATGGAGCAGATGAGTTGATTGCATTGCAGTGACTTCTGGAAATGCAACCTATGTAAACTGTTTACAGTTCTTGTGCTCTAGGACAGAGGGAACTTGAGTCCCAGCCCTACCCAGGTTTCCTGCATGACTGCAGTCAATGGCTTCTCTCTTTTTTTCCTGTTGAAATAAAAGTGTTATTGCATTACAAACTACTCAACCCTGTCTCCTCCTTACCATCACTTCTTAATCTCCATCCAAGATGAAATCAATTAGCTTGACAAATGGCTGGCACAATGGTTGGCTACTGCTCCTGCCTCTCCCAAAGTTGCAATGCTTAGAGGAAGCGCTAGGGGGCAGCAGGAGTGGTCCGCTTCCTCTCCAGTGGATGCCAGCATCGCCTCCTGCTCTCCGTGCTGCTGGTTGCTGGGGCAGTGAGTGAAGCAGGAGTTGCCACACGTCCAGTGATGTCATGTAGGGGGAACGCGGGGGAACTCAGTTCCACTTGTTAAAATTAGGGCTGACTCTGCCCACTTCACTCCGTGGTGCTTCCCCCTACTCACCCCCTCCCGATTCCCCTGCAAAGAGCTTTTCTTCTTGGTTGGCCAGCACTCAGAGGGTTAAAGGGAGCAACTCTGGATTCCTAGAGGGGCGAAGGGGGAAGGGCTGCAGTGGGGAAGTCCCGTCCTGCACAGCCCCCTTCCTCGCTCCCTCCAGCCACACACGTGGAGTCAGCAGCCGCTGTACTGAGTCTGCAGCCCACTGGGGAGAAGGGGCGTCCTGGGGGTGCGGTGGCGAATAGAGGGGGGCCCCGGAGGGGACAGAGGGGAGCTGGGACTTTTTGAAGCTGCCCTTCTGACGTGCCAGGCGTAAGCGGGCTTTGGTGTGGAGAAGTGCCCAAGGGTGCCGTCCGGAGCAGTGCCACCCCTCAGCCCCTTCCACAGGTTCCTGCCTCATTCTGCTCAGCCAGCCTCGGCTCCAAGGCTGCTGCCCCCGTGCCAATTTTCAACTTCCCTGGCAATTTTGAATAACTCCACCTCGCCTAGCCGCAAAGACCAAGGATAGGCTTTCGCCTCTATCTCTCCAGTCCAGAGCGTTTTACTGGCGCTCTAGGTGTGAGGTTCCTTTGGGAGACTGTCCCCATTGCTATTGGAGCTGCAATTGAGGAGGGGGGAATTCTTCACTTTCTGTTCTGTAGGTGCCAGGCACTGTACAGAACTTGCTGGCTCCACCCACTCGTCGCTGACATCGTCGCTGGCTAGGAACCAGCCGCGGGTAGACCTGTGCTCAGTCAGCCTCCGGAGCCCAGGTCTACCCATAGGAACCAGCCAGCCTCCGGCTTATGATGTCACGTCCGGTGGGCGGGTCCTGACATGTGCCAATCAAAAGTGAGTTCCTGTTCCTAAATCATTTAGATGCCACCACTGCTCACAGCTGTAAGCTGCTTCCACGCTATCATCAGAACAGGGCAGTGATGGGCAGGGAGGAGGGTGTATCAGGACTGGGAGAGGGCGGGATTGGCAGCAAAGAATCCCAATCCCCTTCCTGAGATCCGCCTGGACAGATCAACTTGGACTGCAGACAGCACCGGTCTCAGAGTGAGAGCACCGACATGGGGGTGCCACTTGGCGCCGGCATTCTGTGCAAGGTAGCGGCGATGCTACAGGGTGCCTCGGATTGCACCCTGAGCTGTTCTTGTAATGATTTGTAATGATATTGATGTTTCTTTCTATAATGCATAGCCCTACACATGATTGGACTGCATGATTGGACTGAATACATAAATTGCTTTAAAATTTTCTGCTTTGTTTCTCTTTCGTTGCGGGTGGGGAGTGACAGGCCAGCGGAGTCAGGTTAGGCATTTTTGACACGACAACCCCAAAAGGGTTCCCATCCCTGGGCTAGACAGCAGTGAGCAAGGAAGACCGATGGGCCAGCTCAGGGAAGAAAAAAAAAAGCAGTGCCCTGGTTTATATGCTTCTCTGTTTCCACCATCTGCAGCCAGTGCCCTGAAATGCCACTTCTGCGAGGTAGCAAACCCCTACGAGGGCTGCGTCTGGGGCGGAGGCGAGTGCACCGTGGACCTGCCCAACGGGACCTGCCAGACGCGGGTTGCTTCATTTGGTGAGTCTCCAGATCAGGGTCCTGGGCAGGGCTGGCTTGAGGAGTGGCGGGGCCCGATGTGGGGCATTCCTGTGGAGCCTCCCACAGGGCCCCCCACTCACCAAGAAGAGCACTTGTGGTTCCACACACAAAATGTGGCACCTGGAAATGGTTGGTGGTGACAGGATGATGTCACTGGTTGGTGACGACAGGATGGTGGTGGTTGGTGATGACAGGATGGTGGAAATGGTTGGTGGTGACAGGATGACGTCACTTCTCAAGTGCCCAAAATGGGCCTCCCAACTTCCGGGAGGCCCATTTTGGGCACTTGAGAAGCTGGGGCAGCTGAGAGGGCCCGAGGCAAAGCTGCTCTGCTGGCCTCAGTGACCTACATACAATCCTAAGAGATCCTGACTGCAGCAGCAGGCAATATGCTCACTGCACTGGTGTGGGGGGCCCCCAAAGCGCAGGGCCTGATGTGATGGCATTGGTCACATTGGCTTGAAGCCAGCCCTGGTCCTGGGTGCTCTTTCGTCCTCCTTGGGCTTGATCGAAACAGCGGCGTAGCTAACGCAGAGCAGGGAGGGTGCAGTTGCACCGGGCAACCAGCTTTAGGGGGGCAACAAGCTGAGCTTGACGCTAGTGGCCAAACAGTGAAAACCTTGGTGTGTGAGAGTAATGCAAGCAAGGCTGCTGGCAAGACTGGGGGGAAACCGGTGGGTGGAGGAATCCCACCCCCACTGCCTATCTCTACTGGATCCCTTGACAGGCTAGGAGGCTGGACGGAGCCCAGCCACAACCATCCCCAGCTCCAGCCATTGCCTCTCGTGATGCCCCAATGTCAGCTGCCCCAGGGGTGGCCACCCCTTGCCCAGCAGAGCCAACAGTGAAAATGTCTTGGTCTCATGCGCTTCTTTTCAAGGTTGCGTTCCATGAAAGGCCTGACACTTGCATAGCAGTCTATTGTTTCCAAGCACCCTGAGATGGGCAACTTCTCTGCTTTCTGAAAGATTAATGGGGGCCCGATCCAGAATGGAGCTGTAAAGTGTTGAGAGGGGCTTTTACCCTTCCCCTGTGCTTGTGTTTCGTGCAGGGAAAAAAAATCAAATAAAATGGAATTGGAAATGGGCAACTCAGGGTGGAGTAAGTGGGGTGGCCATAACAAGGAGTGTCCAGCGGTGTTATCCGGCAACGAGCTGCTGGAACGCTAGGCGGGACTTACCACCTGATTGGCTGCCCATCCGTGATGTGTCGCCGCCTGCCCGCTGCGCAGGCACCCCTGGCTTCAGAGGGGGTGCCTGCTTGCCTGGGGGGCGCGCCGGGTGCCTAGGCAAGCAGCGGAGGGGCGCGCCAACCAGAGGGAGCCCGCACGGCGGGCAGGCAGGTGGCGACGCATCACGGACAGCCTTTCAATCAAGCGGTAAGTCCCGCCTAGCGTTCTGGCAGCTCGTTGCCTGATGACACTACTGGGAGTGTCCCAGTTGCCTTACTGGGAAGCACCCAGGGGCACGTCAAAGAGAGGGCCCAGCTGTGTTACGCAGAGGAAGCTACGCCAGAGTGGTGTGAGGCTCGACTTTCCAGCGCAGAGGTAAAGGAGTCACAGACACACGGCGTTGCCTTGTAGAGCGGCTTGTATTAGAGGTCTCAGTCGTCAGATACACGCCAAGGTCAAATTCCAGGAGTACAGTCAGATAGCAGGATGCAGCGGACAGATCTGACACACAGCAACCGGTCTTCCACTCAGGCAGCATTTCCCCCTCCATGCATCTCAGCCCACACGGATGGGGGGTAGCGCTCTTCCTTATAAGTTACCCAACGTTCCCCACCACCAATCAGAGCCCTGACTGGTGCGGCCATGCCATGCCATGCATGTAAGCCTGCACGTTCTCCCTTTTTCCCCAGCTGCTCTAATCACTGCTCAGCGGCCGGCACACAGGTGCAACTAATGGCCGGCCTCCTGCTACGGCTATTGTTCCCAGAACAAAAGAGTAACCCAGGCCTGGACTCCTGTGCCAGGCCTGACAAGCCAGTGTACTGCGGGAACACAGCTTGAAGGGAAAGGGTTCATCCCTCCGCCAGCATCCTGATCTCAATGACAGTTCCTGCCATTACGTTTTTCTTAAAGCAGAGAAATTATCACGTAGAGCGCAATCCTATACCCCCGTTCCACCGGCACGATGCTCTTGCGCCGGCCAAACACTGTCGCAAAAGTGCCATAAAGCGCATCAGCGTCGGTGGTATGGCACTGGACCGGCGCAAGCAGCAGTGCCAATGCTCGGACACCACCATGACCGCCAGCAGCGTCAGCCTTGTGCCGGTCGAGCGTTGGCGGTGCGCGGTTGGTGCTGGGCCTCACCAAGGGCATTCTAGAGGTGTGCCGGGGGCGAAACTGGGTGGCACAATGGGCAGAGATGGGGGTTGTGACGCAGGATGGCCATAGTGTCAAATCCTAGTTGTCAAACCCTGTCCCCAGCCTCGGCAGCCCTGATTCAAGGCTGCTCCTGCGCATGTGCACCTGCGCCTGCAAAACAGCAGGCGCAGATCTGAGCAGCCCCATTGGGATGACTGGGGCTTATGCAGGTGCAAGGGGAAAGCCTCCCCTTGGCCTGCACTTCACTGCTGCCGCCTCCTAATGGGCTTTAGGATACAGCCTTGTTATATTGGCCTTACTTAGGATTGGGCTGCCCAATGAGCCACTTAATGCAATCAAAGCAGTGGGTAGTTTGCCCCTGAGAAACTGCCTGAGGGCACAATCCTAACCCACTTTCCAGCACTGACATAACCGTGCCAATGGGGCATGTGCTGCATCCTGCAGAGGATTCGTAGTCAGGGAGGCCTCCTCAAGGTAAGGGAATGTTTGTTCCCTTACCCCAGAGCTGCATTGCCCTTACCCCAGTGCTGGAAAGTAGGTTAGGATTGTGCCCTAAGACCACCAGTGCTTTACAGTGGAGCTTCACTGCCCTGATTTTTCCCCTTCCTATAACTAAAAAAGGTAAAGGTTTCCCCACGACCGAATAGTCTAGTCGTGACCGACTGTAGGGGGCAGTGCTCATCTCTCAGCCTGTAGAGCCGGCATTTGTCCGAGGACAAGCTTCTGTGGTATGGGTCGGGCATGACTATATGCCATAGCCAGCATCGTAATCCGCAAATGAACTCCCGGTACGCTGGGAGGGATTTACGCGGGGCTTTGCCATGATTGGCTGCTCGCCCGTTTCGTTCCGCGGCTGCCCTGGCCTCGAGGGGTGCCTGCTCGCCGGGGGAGACAGGTGGGGACGCGCCGGGTGCCTGGGCAAGCAGCGGGGGGCTGCACCAACCGGGGGCAGCCCCCCCTTGAGGCCAGGACAGCCACGGAACGAAATGGGCAGGCTGCCAATCAAGCGAAAGTCCCGCCCACGTCCCTCCCAGCATTCCAGGAGTTCATTTGCAGATGACGACGCTGGCCGTAGCGCACAGAACGCCATTCCCTTCCCACCGAAGTGGTCCCTATTTATCTACTTGCATTTTAGGTGCTTTCGAACTGCTAGGTTGGCAGGAGCTGGGACAAGCGACGGGAGCTCACTCCGTTGCATGGCCTTGAACTCCCAACCTTCCAGTCAGAAAGCTCAGCAGAACAGCAGTTTAACCCGCAGTGCCACCACGTCCCTATAACTAGGAGAAGGTTAATTACGCACAAATTAATTTTGACCAGAGTTTCCTCCCCGTCAAAAAATGAGGTTAATTGGGGGTGAATAGAGGGCTCGCCTCTTGTCCCAGCCCCTTCTTCCCACCCCCACCACTCACCAGCCTTGCTTTTCATTCCACTGCCCCATAATTTCTCCAGGCTGTTCCCTCCCTCTCCCCAGTGGTGCATTAGAGATGGTACATGCTTGTTCTTGGCTAGTTTGGTCCACGTCTCTTCCACTTGATCAGCTACAACTGGTAGAAATAGCACCCTGGGGCCAGGGCCAACTCTAGGAGCTGTGGGGTCCAATGCAGGGCATTCCTGCCGTGCCCCCAACCCACCTCCCAGGGCCCCCTCTCACTAAGAAAAGAACTTGTGCTGTGTGCAGCACCTGGCAATATGATATGATGACATCACTGCAGAGGCGTTATCTAGGGTGTAGCGTGGAGTGGCAAGAGCCATGGGCGCTGTTTTCTTGGGGGCACTGATGGCCCTCAGCCCCACCAAGCAGCACCCTAGAAGACGCACCCTCCCCCCGCTTGCCGAGCAGGGAGAAGCTGCATCTTCCCCCCCCCTGCCTCCAATACCCAGCCGGCGGGGAACCGTGCCTCCCTGGCTAGACAGCCAGGGATGCACGGGTCCTTCTGACTGGGCTCAGAGAGTTGGGAAGGCACGCATCTCCCTCCCCTCCGATTGGGCAAAAATGCCCAATCAGAGGCCGAGGGAAGGCACGCGCCTCTCCCCCTCCAACCAGGGAGGCGCAGTGCCTCCTGGCTGGAGGCCAAGGGGGTGTGTGGCTTCTCTGTGCATGGAGAGAAGTCACACCGCTCGACGTCATAATGTTGCAATGTCATGACATGCCATGGGTGCAATTTCGCCCTGGTACGCCTCTGCATCACCGCCAACTGCTTCCAGGAGGCCCATTTTGGGCAATTTAGAGGCAGGGGCAGGTTGGAGGGCCCAATTCAAAGCTGCTCTGCTCGCCCCACTGACTTTCAGTCCATAGAGATCACGGCTGCAGCAGCAAGCAATGTGTTCTCTGCCCCCTGTGCAAGATCCCGCCCCCCCCAAAAAAATGTGGGACCCAATGTGACAACATTGGTTACATTGCCTTATAAGGCTGACAGAAATGAGCCCATTGGCTAAAATGATTGGATGGGTGGATTCGGATGAAGAGCAACGATGGAGCTGAAGACTGCTGTATTCTTGGAGCCGTGCTCCAGATGGACCACTCAGGTTCATTAGAGTTCAACGGCCTCGTTTCCTCTCTCGCCCTCGCATGTCTATAGTCCCGCTGTTCTTCCTGGCCTGGCTCGGCTGTGCCCAACAGTCTCACAACTGCAACAAATCTGGCCTGAGCGACTCCTTCTTTGGATTCAACTACGATGTCAAGTGCTGTGACAGCGACCTCTGTAACGGGATCCCTCAGCTTGAACACCGATGGCCATGGAATGGGGCCACCTGCCACCTGCTCCCCAGTTTTGGAGGACTACTCTTTGGAGCCCTATTTCACTGGGTGTGCCTGATGTGAGAGGCTCTGCAATAACAGACACAAATCCAGCAAATCATGTGCGCTCTCTCTCTCTCTCTCTCTCTCTCTCACACACACACACACACACACACACACACACACCACCCAGGGACTGTACAATGATGGAACAACCTTAAAGAGACCCTACAATACTGTGCCGGACTCTATGGGATCAAGGAAAGGATCCCTACAAACACAGTCGTTCTGAAAATTCCTCCTGGCGAATTGGTAGTTAATCTGTGGAACTCTTTGCCACAGGAGGTGGCGATGGCATCTGGTCTGGATGCCTTTAAGAGGGGATTGGACGGATTTCTGGAGGAAAGGTCCATCGTGGGCTATTAGGCAATGATGGATTGTGCAACCTCCTTACATTGGTGGTGGGCTACTTCAGAGTGCCGGGTGCAAGGGAGTGGCAACGGGATCCAAGCATCTTGTCTCATGCCTTCCTGGGGCACCTGGTGGGGCTGCTGTGAGATACAGGAAGCTGGACTAGATGGGCCTTTGGCCTGATCCAGCAGGGCTCTTCTTATGTTCTTATGGGAACCATCTAAGTCAGTAATGGCAAACCTACGACACCGGTGTCAAAGGTGTCTCACCACAGCATTTGGGGTGACGCACCAGCATAGAGTCGGACACGACTTAGCGACTGAACAACAACAACAACAACAACCAGCATTCACCAATACGTGCCAAAAACTGTGCTTGTTTTACTCATTTTTTCAATTTTGTAATTATCTGATCTTTCTTTATGTAATACACAGCACCACACATGATTGGATTGTATTTTTTGTTCAAATAAACGAAGGTAAAGAATTGTTTCTCTCTTGTTTGGGAGTGGGGTCAACACACCAGCAGATTCATGTTAAGCATTTTCCTAAGTTTTGACACGCCGAGACCAAAAGGTTCGCCATCACTGACCTAAGTCCTATGGAGGCTGGGCCACAGCAGCAACACGATCCCCAGGTTGGCACTGCTGCCAGGGAAAGAAGAGGGCTTTCTAGCATGCCTGGAGGTGGCGCTGGCCCCTGGGGGTAGGGGGAGCCCTGAGGATGCCTGCAGACTCTCCAAGCCTGGAAATGACTAAAAATCACAACTGGAAGCTACTTCCGGTTTTGCAATAAGAAATCTGAAGTGGCTTCTGGTCACGATTAATAGATATTTCTAGGCTTGAAGAGCCCTGTGGAGGCATCTGTGGGGCTCCCCGCAACCACCCACCCACAGGCTGCTTTCAGATGAGCTAGAAAGCGCCCTTCTTTCCCTGGTAGCGGCACAATTGCGGGGATCACGTTGCTGCTGTTCAGTGACGTCATCCGAGCGCGCGAAGTACCGGAACGCTCAGATGATTGACAGCCCTCCGCCCCTATGGCGGAGGGCTGCCACGCCTCCCCAAGCCTCACTGCACCAGAATCACTCCATTTTAGAGTGATTCTGGACACAAGGGAGGGAGGGCAGGCCCAGCAGCAGCTCGCCCGTCCTCTAGAGAGGCGGCATGGCCCGGACCCTCCACGGAACTAGCGGAACGGAGTACCGGGCCGTTCCGCCTGGATGACGCCTCTGCTGCTGTTACCCTCTCCCCCTTAAGGAGCTGGAGCTCAGTGCCTCCCACCAGTTTGGGCAGCACTGGTGTACAAGATTCAGGGCGCAATCCTAGCCTGGAGTTAGGCCAGCACAGTTAGGCCAGCAAAGTTTGGCCAGCACAAGGGACACTGTAAAGGGCGTTTGGACCACTCTCGGAGTCGGGGGGGATGGCACACATTGTATGCTGGGCTCTCTGACTCCAAAAGTGGCCTTCTCTGTACCTTTAACAGTGACAGGACATACATTCCTGGGGAGGTGTCATAGCTTGGTGGGTAAAGCCTATCCATTGTATGCAGGAGATTCCAGAATCGATCAGTTTCAGGCAAGGCAGAAAAACATGCCTGTCTGAAAACTCAGAGCCACTACGGGTTGACTATACTGAGGGCGCAATCCTAACCTGGAGTGAGGCTGGCAGTTAGGTCAGCAAAGTTTGGTCGACACAAGGGGCATCCTAAAGCGAGTTTGGACCACTCCTGGAGTCAGGGAGGATGGCGACCTGACACAGTCAAGTCTTGCTGCAGTAGAAGGCAGTGTCATCCGCAGATGCCACCATTTGTGTTGCAGGGTGTTAGTGAGGGGGAAAGCTGCACGTGTTTCGCTCTATCATGCAGCTAACTTCAGCACCCAGGAACCTCTGCTGAGAAAGGAGCTGACCACTCTAGTTGGACTTTGTGGTCCTGCTCGATAGCAGGGTCAACTAATTGTGCAGAGTTAGCTTGAGGAGCAACTGGGCACTATGGGGGAATTGGGGGGAGGGAGGCCCGAACAGAGAAGGAGTCTCAGGTCCATAGATCATTTATTAGGTATCATTCTTCCATACTTCATTTGGTGGACCAGCCCCCAGCTTCCCAATCCAAAAACAACATCCTGTTCCTGGACTGGATCCATCTCCAGCTCAGTCCACGAACTGACCTCCTCCTCCTCTGCCTGCGATGGATCCATCACACTTCCTGGTCCTCTGGGCGAGTCACCTTTGTAGTCCCTCTTCTGGCTGCTGGCTACCTGAAGTCTCCTCTAGAACATCAGGGGACACTTCTGCAGGTGACTCATTGGAGGTCCCCACTTGTTTGCCCATTTCCTCGCTGAAGACCTCACCCTCGACGTGGATCAAAACTTCTTCGGTATTGATTGCTCGACTGGGTTGTGACTCCGCCGATTCCGGTTCTTTCCCCTCTTTCTCGTTGGGCAGTTTCCTTTTCCCACCAGATGCCAATACCTTTGATCTAAGAGAATATTCTCTTCCCAGTGTTCTGGAACAACTAGACAGCCCTGTATCTGCCCGTTTCCCATTGGAGAATGTCCTTCCCCCAAATGGTGTTTTTTCCTCCTTATTCCTACTGCTAGATGCCCCTTCTTCCCCCTCGGTGACACTGGATGACATTTGTGCTTTTGGCTTGTTGACAGTTCTCCTCGCCAAGTTGGATGGACCCTCCTCTGCGCTTCTCCTCCCTTCCGATCTCCTTATCCGAAACGATGGCCCGTCTTTCCCTCGCCTCCCACTGGGTGGCCCTATTGCCCTGCTCGATGACCCGGTGTCCCCCAATGCCAACACAACTTCTCTGTGGCAATGCTCATCTCCAATGATGTTGAAGATGGAGATCCAGTTCTCCCCCTGTCCCGAAACCATCTTGAAGTTCTTTCCATCGCAGTCAACGAAGACGGTCGCGTTCGCCCGATGTCGTGGGGACAGCGCATTGAATTCCTGCAGGGCTCGCTTCAGGCAGGCCCGGAGGTCGATGGTACACCCTTTCATGCCTTCCGTTTCCTTCCACATCTTGAGCAGGTTCGCCGCCGTGAGCGGCATTTCACGGCAGCTCAACCTGTCCAAGTAGACGTCGACGCTGGAAACGCGAACCCGGTAGCGAGGTTGCTTGTCGGCAAAGAGGACGTAGACGTGGGACCTTCCCTTGCCAGAAATGAAATCCAAGCACAAACTGCCGCACTCAATGGTCAGTTCCGCATTACTCTTGAGCGAAGACGGTTCCTTTGTGATTTCTGTGATGGCGAGATCCAAGCATGCGCGGAGTTCCCTGGTGGACTCATCCCACCTGGCCAGCTCCTGCCTCACCTTCTCCAAATTCTCAGGGGTTAGTGGAGGTGGGCTGGCAGACAACCGATCCAGATACACGTCCAGACTGGAGATCTCAAGGTTATAGCAGGTTTTTCTCTTTAGCCATGAAACCACAATCTTGTTCTCACCCCCGCCGGAGACAAATTCCATCCTCTTCCTCCCTTTCACTTGGACAGTCAGGGTGGCATTGTCTTGGAGACAGCGTGGCTCATGAGGAAACTCTCTGAGAGCATGGTCTAAACAGGCTCGCAGCATCTCGTCAGACCCCTGTTGGCCAGTCTCCAAAGACTTCTGCACGGACACTAAGTTGTCTACACTGAGTGGTGTTGGAGGTCTGTGGTTGGGGATGCAGGCACCCATACGAAGAAACACCGAGTCCTATGGAGCCAACACCAAACATGTCTTCCCATGCAGTGGTATCAATGGGCCTCCAAGACCTGGAGGGGAAAAAAAGAAAGCATGCATCTTGGACATTTTCCTCTACAGACGCACCAAGGGTCGGTGGTGAGGATTCCCCAACAGGATTCATGGACAATAATACAGAAGGTTTGAGAAACGGGAGATCTGGTTCGGTGGCAGGGTCTAGGTGCCAAATGAATGCCTTGGGAGCCCCACTTATCCCATAATAGATAACGTTTAAGAAGTTGAGCCGATGGGTTTAGGGTAAGTAGACATCCTTAGATGGGAGACCCAGTGGTGGCCCTGGGTGATTGGCTGTCCTGGAGCCCAACTCCCAATCAGCTGCCCCTTCCTCCTGAAAGTAATTGTGGTGATTTCATTACATCACTGCAATTCCCGCATCAGCAGGGTTCTGGGCTGCCTCTTCCATGATTTCCCTTTTTAAAAGGGGGGGGAGGAGGAGGTAGCCCACAGTGGCGGGATGCAGCTCATTAGAGCTGCTTTGTGCCTATGAAAGCAGCACCCACCGACTCATCCCCCAAGTGAGGAAACAAGCGCCACTTGGAGCTGTGCAAAGCAGCTCCCTGGAGCGGCTTCATGTCACCCCATTCCAAGTAGTGCTCAGCTCCTCCGATACACGGAGGGGGTGGGCACAGCTTGGAGCAGCGCAAAGCCACCCTGGGCAGTGGCGGTGGTCATGGCGCTGCCCCCTTCTGGGTGGCACCCAAAAGCATTTGCCCCATTGACCTCCCACTAGGTACACCCCTGAGGAGACCTCTTTGTTCGCACACAGCAATTCACGTTTCTTTCAATGAGAGGTTCATTCATTACGTATCAGTGATGTGCAATGCGGGGGGGTGGAAGGTGCAGCAGAACTGTCCCACCGGAGTTCTTTGAAAAGTGCTGCCACCGTGGCTGTGGTTCCACAACCACGTACAACCCACGGGGTCCAGCTGCCGTGATCACAGTGGTGGCAGCACTTTTGAAAGAACTCCAGTGGGGCAGTTCAGCTTCACCTTCCTTCCCAGCACCACACCTCACTGATACCTATAATATGCATGTGAATTACAAAACAGGGAAGAGGAATTGGGCTATATTTATGGGGCTTGACTCTCAATCCTTTGACCTCTTTCTTAAAAATACTTGGATACCACCAATCCATTACTCCATTTCGAATGAATGCAGAGTGCATATTTCAGGCTGTCCAATAATTCACCATCCTAATTAAATTCAGCCAAGGCCAACAAGTGTGGCAGCAATACAACTCACTGCCTGATGTGTTTTGCACATGGTTAGTGACAGCATCAGGTTGGACAAGCCCTGAATCATGAAGGGTCCGATTTTACCAGCTCAATGATGTGCTGATTTACCAACTAGGGCTGATTTTCAGCACAGTTGAAATTCCCAGATGCTGAAAAAAGGTCAAAATGACTCGCAGCCCAATCCTAACTAGTGCTAGCACCGGTGGAACCTGCTGTCACAGGCTGTCACAAAGCAGCCGTGAAATACTTTGCGATTGTGATAGCAGCTGAAAGGAGGCTTGATGGAGCAAGAAAGCCCAGCGCAGGGGGTGGAACGGGGCAGGAATGGGCAGATCAGGCTTGGGAGGGGGGCAGGTTTGGCAGCAGCAGTACACGCCCAGTGATGTCATGGAGGGGGAACTCAGTTCCACTAGTTAAAATTAGGGCTGACTCCGCCCACTTCACTCTCCCTCCCCCCCCCTCCCAATTCCTCTGCAAAGAGCTTTTCTTCTTGGTTGGCCGGCACTCAGAGGGTTAAAGGGAGCAACTCCGGATTCCTAGGGGGGCGAAGGCAGTGATGTCATTCAGGGGGAACGGACCAGAATGGGCGTTCCGCATCCTAACGGGCTCCGTGGCTGGTTCCGGGTTCCCGACAAGTGCCAATCAAAAGTGAGTTCCTGTTCCTAAATCATGTGAATGACACGACTGTACACGCCAAATCCTGACCTCTCCCCTTCCTGGGCCTGATCCACCTGCATGGATCGACGCGGACTTGCGCCAGTGAATGTGAAAGATAGAGGTAATTATAGCAGACCAACCTTGACTGGGATTCACAAACCAAGGAAGGGTCGTGCTGGTATTAGGACCAGGAAAAAAATCGCAAGGTCTTGGATGGTGTTTTTTAAACGACCGACATAATATTTTTTGAAACGATCACTATCTTTAAAAAAAAAAAAAATCTGCATGTTGCTTTCCCTTGAAGGGACACCAGGATGATAGGAAGCTAGGTTTTACTTCACAGTAGAACTGCCAATTGACCAGAAGAAAAAAACGAAACTAACTTGTACAAGCAGCCTGTAATGCAGAAATCAGTGAGTGAAACGTCTCATGACAAAGATGCAGTCAGTCCCTGTTATCCACTAGGGTTAGGTTCCTGGAAATCCTTGGGGATAGCGAATTTGCAGATAACGACCTATTGAGCCTATGGGGTCAATGGGGTTAGGTGCAAGGGATCTGCCATCAGATGAATCCAACAGAGACCCTCAGGAAGCCTGCAGAGTGCAGCAGGAAGTGCCAAAAGATCTCTGAATGTTGCAGAGACCTTCAAAATGGCACCCTCAACCCACATGGACCCCTTAAATATCGCCGGCAGATGCTTCCACCAGCCATTTGTTTCAGCCGGTAGTGGCTTTCACAGGTGGTTGGAAGTTCTTTGGGATCAGAGGAAGGAGCCAGCAGTGGCGGTCCGGGCCGGGAGTGCGCCCCATGGCAGGCGCTGAACATGCGCCCCCCTCCAAGTTGCCCCACTCCCACGCGTCACACAGTCACGCCTCCCTTACCCCGAAAACGCTCTATTTCGGAGCGTAAGGGAGGCGTGGGCGGGCCAGAAACCGCACGGTCTCTCCCGGACTGCGCGCAATGGCGCCCCACCACTGCCCCATGCCCCATGGCTCGTGCCATGGGGTGCTACAGGTAAGATACACGCCTGGGAGCCAGTCCAGTCCAAGGCTGAGGGGGTAAAATGATGGTTTTTCCAAGACAAAGACAAGCAAGGGAAAACTTAGACAGTGCTGGCAGGGTGGTGTGAAGGTGTTGAGGGTCACGGACTACTGCCATATTAGTGCCAGGCTATATGGGGAAGTGCTCAGTTAATTGGTGCTTAATTGGCTGGAATTCAACCAATGACATAGGAGCGGGGCTTTTGTAGGGTTGATCAAGCTACAAACTGGTGGGAAACAAGGATGTTGCCACAGCCAGGGAGAGGGGGCCCTTGCAACAGGTGATAGCAATGAGGCCTGGAGGATGGCCTTGTCCAATCCACACCTGTCCGGGCTCTTGGTTTTTGGCCAGGTGCCTGCTGTCTCCCACAGCAAGAGACCCGCCAAGGACTCTGGATTGCTGGGCTGCAGACAGATGGTTTCTGGGCCCTGCGCACCATTTTAAAGGGGTCAGCACTGGCTGCCGGTGCCATTCTGAAGGTCCCTGCATCCTTCAGAAGGTCTCTGCGTAGTGGATCATGAGGACAGAGGTGCAGATAATGAGGAAAGTAGCAGTTCTGCCCCTCGCAGGAATTGGGAAGAGGCACATTTGCAGATAGCGAGTTCGCATATAAAGAGGACTGTCCGTACATGCATTCAAGCCTGCAGATCACATGACAGTTAAAGGCAGAGGAGCATGAGCCACTAAAGATGCTGATCACCCCATTCACAAGACTGCAGCTCTATCTCCCATGTCAACTCATCCAGAAGAATTACTGCTACCTGGCACCCCAATGCACAACCAGCAAGAAGGCTTACAGTGCAATCCTGTGCACGTCTATTCAGAAGTCCCACTTATTTCAGTGGAACTGACTCCCAGATAAACATGCATAAGATTGCAGCCCTAGATCCCCCCATGGCACCTACCCATGCCAGCATGCAATGAAAGAGGACACAGTTCCCCTTTCCATCAACCGACATACAGGTGCGTCAGATCAATGCACGTGCTACAGGTGCCCCACCTATGTAAAAGGAGCCCAAGGACTTGAGCAAAAGGGCGAAATGAAGACAACATGGGAGCTGTAGATCAGGATTGACAGCTGTAGCCCCGGCTGAGAATATCCCAGAGTGATAACCTTTGGGAAGGTTACCAGAGTCAGGAATGGAGGGAAATCCACTTACCTCTGAGTCTGGGGGTCTTGGCATCCATGGGAGTTGGGAAGAGGCACAGAGAGAATGCAGCTTGATTCTCATTGGCCTATTTAGCTGTGATGTCACAGACCCATCACTTGGAGTTCCGTTCTATCATGTGTTCCGTAGACGGAATCACTGATAACTCCTGGATGGGGTCAAAGATCAGCTGGGCAAAGCTAGGCTAGAGAGACAGGTTCTTCTCAGCCCTGCTCGTTTGCTGTATTGCAAGCTTCTGCATCACTAAGCTGCAAAATTCTGTCACACACACCCCACTCCTCTGAATTATTACACAACAAAGCTGCAGCCTTTAATCAGCTAACTGAAATATTTTCCATGCAACCCCCACTAACTGGGCAAAGAGGCAACATTGCAATTGGTGTCCTCTTATATTTAGCAGTGTGGGGGAGAAACTGTCTCTCCACCCCCATCCCCACGCTCTGTGTGGGTTTTTTTGTTTTTGTTTTTTTAAGAGAAGCTCCCCTCTCCCCATGCTATTTCCTTAAAGCAGTGGTATTCACTTTTAGACCAGGATCCACTGTTAGAATGTCAGTTGTGTCAGCATCCACCAGAAATGATGTCATTCACTTGTAAGTCATGTAACAGGAAGTGACACCATCAAGCAGGAAGTGCTGTCATTGTAACATAATCAAATGACACTCCTGAAAATGCAAATTGGCATTCGTGGACTGCAGCCATTGTACCACCATGAAACATCTCTGCCAAAAAGCAAGATGAAGACAAAATATGATGTTAAAGCACAGAACTAAAAACAAAATAAAAAAAAACCCTGTCTTGAAAATTCAAATGGTTAACACTCACAAAAGGAATATAACAAGAATAAGGTCTGCACTTTCCAAAATGGCTCTCCCAGATTTCCACAATCCACCTGACATCGGGTCGTGACCCACCAAGTGGGTCCCGACTCACAGTTTGAATAACACATGCTAGGGTGTGCTTTACCACTAAGCCATGCCCACCCCACTTTCTGGAAGCCCCTTTGGAGCACTGGAAGCTCCCAAAGCCTTGAATGTTTCTGTGGAATGCAGTGCTCTTTGCCTCTCACATAAAAAGACCCAGGATCCTTGGACTCCTTCCCCTGCCCCCTCCGAGTAGCCGAGTGCCTGCAAATCCATCAGTCAGAGGTCCCTCATCACATTTGTCTTACAACACTCTCTAGTGAACCAAGCCCAACGGATGCACCACTGGGCACCAGAGCTGCAAGGATCTGTTTGCACCTCAAATGCAGAGTCCAATTCAGCAATCAAAGAGGAAACAAAACCAAGAGGTGCTACAAGAAAACAGGTACACAGCTTGGCTAATGTCTCATAAGAAGATAAGAAGAGCCCTGCTGGATCAGGCCAAAGGCCCATCTAGACCAGCTTCCTGTATCTCACAGTGGCCCACCAGGTGCCCCAGGGAGGCATGAGACAACAGGATGCTTGCATCCTGTTGCCACTCCCTTGCACCCGGTACTCTGAAGTAGCCCACCACCTTTGTAAGGAGGTTGAACAATCCATCATTGCCTATAGCCCACGATGGACCTTTCCTCCAGAAATCTGTCCAATCCCCTCTTAAAGGCATCAAGACCAGATGCCATCACCACCTCCTGTGGCAAAGAGTTCCACAGATTAACTACCCGCTGGGTACAAAAGTACTTCCTTTTATTTGTTTTAACTCTCCCAACCCTCAGGTTTAGCAGATGCCCCTTGGTTCTGGTGTTTTGAGAGAGGGAAAAGAACATCCCTTTATCGACTCTATCCCTTCCATGCATTATTTTGTACGTCTCAATCATGTCCCCCCTCAGGCACCTTTTTTCTAGACTGAAAAGCCCCAAACACTGCAGTCTTTCTTCATAAGGGAGGTGCCCCAGCCCCGTAATCATTTTTGTCGCTCTCTTCTGCACCTTTTCCAGCTCCACTATGTCCTTTTTGAGGTGCGGTGACCAGAACTGTACACAATATTCCAGGTGCGGCCTTACCATTGATTTGTACAATGGCATGATATTGGCTGTTTTATTCTCAACCCCTTTTTTAATGACCCCAAGCATGGAATTGGCATTCTTAATTGCTGACGCACACTGGGTCGATACCTTCATTGAATTGTCCACTAGCACCCCAAGATCTCTCTCCTGAGCTGTCACAGACAGCTCAGAACCCATTAGGCTATAGGTGAAGTTTTGGTTTTTTGCCCCAATGTGCATCTCTTTACACTTGTCTATGTTGAAACACATCTGCCATTTGGCTGCCCATTCCCCCAACTTGGAGAGATCCTTCTGGAGCTCTTCACAATCCTTTCTGGTCTTCACCTCCCGGAAAAGTTTTGTGTCATCTGCAAACTTGGCCACCTCGCTGCTTATCCCTGTCTCCAGGTCATTTATGAATAAGTTGAAAAGCACAGGCCCCAAGACAGATCCCTGGGGCACTCCACTTTTCACCTCTCTCCATTCTGAAAATTGCCCATTGACCCCCACTCTCTGTTTCCTGGCCCTCAACCAATTCTGGATCCATAAGAGGACCTGCCCTCTTATTCCCTCACTGTGAAGTTTCTTCAGCAGCCTTTGGTGGGGGACTGTGTCAAACGCCTTCTGTAAATCCAGGTATATAATATGATATCCACAGGTTCACCCACATCCACGTGCCTGTTGACCTTTTCAAAGAATTCCAAAAGGTTCATGAGGCAAGACTTACCCTTACAGAAGCCATGCTGACTTTCCTTTAGTAGTACTTTTTCCTCTACGTGTTTTAGGATTTTATCTTTGATGAGGCTTTCCACCATCTTACCCGGAACAGACGTTAGGCTGACCGGCCTGTACTTTCCAGGGTCCCCCCTTCTCCCTTTTTAAAAGATTGGCGTGACATTGGCTATCCTCCAATCCTCTGGCACCGTGGCCGTTTGAAGGGACAAGTTGCATACTCTAGTTAAGAGGTCAGCAACTTCGTTCTTTGGTTCCTTAATAACTCTTGGGTGTATACCATCTGGGCCTGGCGACTTATCTATATGTAGTTTATCAATTTGATCTAAAACATCTTCTTTATTAACCATTATCTGCTTTAATTCCTTAGTTAGGAAGGGTTGTTCCTAACATTATGTTACAATGAAAACACTTCCTGCTTAATGACATCACTTCCTGCCACAAAATCACTTCCAGACTACTCAATCAATCAAATAGGTACTTACAGTACATACCGCTTTTCAACACGAAGTTCACAAAGCGGTTTACAAGCAAATAGTAATAATAATAAAATTAAAATGGCTCCCTGTCCCAAAGGGCTCACAATCTTAAAAAAAAGGCAGACCACCAGCAACCACCACTAGAAAGACTGCGCAGGGGTGAAGAGGGACAATTTCTCTCCCCCTGCTAAATATTGGAAAAAGTGCCTCTTGCCCAGTTAGCAGGGGTGAAGTAATGACATCACTTCCAGTGGGTCCCAAAGTAATGACATCACTTCCGGTGGGTTCCAACACGAGTGCCAGTCTAAAAGGTTTCAATACGACTGCCTTACAGACATCAGACACAGGAGCATCTCTGACCCTCAGGTACAAACACTTACATTTGGGCAGCCCACCCCAGGCAACACAGCAGCCAGCAAGGTCTGAGGAGTATCCAGGCTTCCCTCCAGCCACCACTACCTACTAGCATCCACCAAGTCCAGGGGCAGAGCAAGGGCTATAGGTGGAGGTTTTGATTGGCTCTTGCTCCAGCTGGGTGGCCAGGAGCTAATTGGCCAGCCAATTGTAAACAAACCCTTGCGCAAGTGCTGAGCTGCACACAGCTGATGATAATTAGAAGATGTTTTGCACAGGGAAGATTAGCAGCAGCTGGGGCTCTTGGCCCATGCCCAAGTTCTTCTAGGAAAAAAAACTCTATTGGGATTCTCAGAGGCCAGATGATTTTGGGGGCTGGCCCCAGCCATTATAGGCAATGAGGGTGGTTTTCTGGGAATTGAAGAGCCCTGTGGGAGCAAGGGCCCTGAAGACTGCATAAACAAAACAACATAATGCAGAGAATTCCCACTTCCCTCAAAGAAGAGGCTGAAATAAATTATCAATGATAATTGATGAATGAAATAAATAATCAATAAAAGATTACAGCTTTACTGAGAACAAAAAAGATGGACATATAGCATACAAAGAAATAATAAAAATGTGTTTCTTTGCTGTACAGTAGTGTAATATGTTCCTGTCTTATGGTAGTTGGATGTAATGCAATGTGTATTTGGTGTGCCTGAGGAAAGGAAAGGAGGAAGGTTTTTAGGAGTCCTTTCTTTTTCACCCCAGCTTTGGGGAGGGGGAAAAGAGGGGGGAAGGAGTTTCAGGGCACAATCCTAACTTGGAGTTCGGCCGGCATAGTTAGGCCAGCAAAGTTTGGCTGGCACAAAGGACACCGTAAAGCAATGGTATTCAACCCTTTTAGATGGGGGCCCATTTTTTAGAATTGCACTTGTGTCAGGATCCACCGGAATTGATGTCATTAACCTGGACGTGATGTGGCAGGTAGTGACATCATCAAGCAGGAAGTGCTGTCATTGTAACATCATGACAATCCTGAAATGTAAATTGGCATTCTTGGACTGCAGCAATTGTACAACCATGAAAATTCCCTGACAGGAAGCAAGATTAAGACAAAATATGGTGTAAAAGCACAGAACTAAAAACAATTTTTTTAAAAAAAATACTCACTTGAAAATTCAAACTGTTAGCACTCACAAAAGGAATATAACAAGAGTAAGGTGTGCAGTTTCCAAGATGACTGCTCCCAGCTTTCCATGACCCACCTGACATCAGGCTGCAACCCACCAAGTGGGTCCTGACCCACAGTTTGAATAACAGTACCATAAAATATGTTTGGACCACTCTCAGAGTCAGAGAGGCCAGCACACAAACGGGCGCCGTCCTTCCTGACTCTGAGAGTGGTCCAAACTAGCTGTATTATTATTATTATTATTTATTTGATTTTTACCCCGCCTTTTTGCCCGGAGGCACTCAAGGCAGCATCACAATATAAAAAGAAACAATATAAAATTAACATTAAAAAACAATTAAAAACAATGTTAAAAACAATACAACAAAATTAAAAACAGATACAATTTAAAAAACAACATGTCCAGTGGATCATAAAATTATAAAAATACACAAACCAGCCAGCCATCTTTACAGTGTCCCTTGTGCTGGCCAATCTTGGCTGGCCTAACTGTGCCAGCCTAACTCCAGGCTAGGATTGCGCTCTCATACACAATTGCATATCTACCTGCATGCTTCTTCCTTCAGGTCGCCGATACAGGATTCCATATGTTAAAACATCTAGGCCAGTGATGGGATCTGGAAATCAGGATCCGGAACACTGGGCGGGACTTACGTGTGATTGCCAGCCCGTCCGTTCTGTTCCGCCGCCTGCCCGCCGGCCGCGTGGGCTGCCACCAGTTGGCGCGCCCCACCGCTGCTCGCCCAGGCACCCGGCGCACCCCCCACCCGTCCCCCCCGGCAAGCAGGTGCCCCCTCCGAGGCCAGGGCAGCCTGAGCAGCGGGCAGGCAGGCGGTGGAACGGACAGGCAGCCAATCACATGTAAGTCCCGCCCAGCATTCAGGGTCCTGATTTCCAGATCCCATCACTGATCTAGGCACATGAATGGTTTCTTTCCTTGTGCCATTAAGCTGCTGAATTTATAATCGTGCTGAGGTGTTGCTGGAGTAAATATCGAGGCGGTGTTTCATCTTGAATAATGCCTTTATCTGTTTTTGTGTATTTATGCTTATTATGTATGTGTAGTATTGTACGTAGGTAGCCTGCAGCCGAATCAAATTCCAAGTATGATGTTCCTACTTGGCCAATAATCAATCAATCAATCAATCAATCAATCAATCAATCTATCTATCTATCTGTCTATCTATGCTTGAGAAGATTGCCTTGCTGGGATCAGGAGGCCCTTTGAGCAGCACCTGTGGAACTTCTGGACTGACACAACATGGCTGTGCTGTGTCCAGACAGAGTGACATCGTGCTGGAAGAATGTTTGGGATTCCTGCTATGTGAAGAATGTTTGGGATTCCTGCTATGTGAAGATCAGGGGAGGTAGGTTAATTATCAGGGATATCTGTGTGATAGGAATGGCTTGAAGTGTTCTGTTTTTATGTGTAAAAATGTAAGGGAATTCTTTCTGATGCAAATACCTTTTCTTAACACCTTTACTTATTTATCTTAGGGTTTGTAAATGACTGGCTATATACCTAAATGATCAGACATCAATAATCAATCAGTATATTTACCAGAAAGAGTTTATTCGCAGCTGAAATACAAATTACATGGTTCCTGTCTGATGGATTTCTCTCCCCGAATCACTCTTGCACAGACATTTTATAGAATTGAGTACACAAATTATCTCGTCACTTGTGACTTCACATTCTATTCCTTATATAGCCAAACCTTCCACTCAGGATCTGTTTCGAAAGTCTTCTTTTGGCTAGAGTGCAACCTTTGGCCTATTGTCCACTCTGTGCTAACTCTGGGCTCAACTCCAGGGCAGGATGACCTGCCATCTGCAACCAATATTCTTTTGTGGCTATAAAGCTTTCAAGGTCGTTTTGCAACTCCTGGCCACAATACTTATGTTCCCAGCGTTTGGCACCTAAATTGTGAACGTGGCTTTATGGACCATGAACTATTCTCAGGATCAATGGAAACAACACAAAAAGGCCTAGATAAAATGAAATGAATTGAATATTATTAAATATGAGCAAGCCCAACCAAATTCCATGCTTGGGATAATCAAAAAAAGGGTTGAGAATAAAATGGCCAATATTATTATGCCACTGTACAAATCGATGGTAAGGCCACATCTGGAGTACTGTGTACAGTTCTGGTCGCCACACCTTAAAAAAGAAATAGGGGAACTAGAGAAGGTGCAGAAGAGAGCAACCAAAATGATTACGGGGCTGGGGCACCTCCCATATGAGGAAAGGCTACAGCGTTTGGGTCTCTTCACCCTAGAACAAAGGCGCCTGAGGGGGGACATGATTGAGACATATAAAACTACGCACGAAAGGGACAGAATCAATAGAGGGATGTTCTTTTCCCTCTCTCACAATACCAGAACCAGGGGATTTCCACTAAAATTGAGTGTTGGGAGAGTGAGAACAGATAAAAGGAAATACTTTTTTACCTAGCGGGTAATTAACCTGTGGAACTCCTTGCCACAGGAGATGATGATGGTATCTGGCCTAGATCCTTTTAAAAGGGGACTGGACAGATTTCTGGAGGAAATGTCCATCACAGGCTACAGGCCATGATAGGTAGTGCAACCTCCATACTTTAGAAGTATGCTACCTCAGAATGCCAGGGAATGCAGGGAAGTGGCAACAAGATGCAGGTATCTAGTTGTCTTGCGTGTTCCCTGAGGCATCTGGTGGGCTGCTGAGAGATGCAGGAAGCTGGACTAGATGGGCCTTTAACCTGATCCAGTGAGGTTCTTCCTATGTTCTTATGTTCAAATATTTCTCCATCATTTCTAATCAAGGTGCAGGTGCAGGAACCCTTGGGCCAACACTGCTGCTAGCATAGGCCCAATGACACTAGCGCTGCTACGCTGGCGCTAGTGACATTGGGCCGACGCATGAAGCATCAGCCCAAGGCGCGTCATAGGACTGCACCCTCAATTGATTTGTTCCTTCTTTTGTAGCGCCCGGGCTGCCATCTCCCACCACCCTCGCTCTGACAACTTATACTCGATCATTCCAAAATTATAGGATATACTGATTAGGTTCTCTCCCTTCCCAGCAACCAACACGACCCTCTCATTGCTGGTCATGATCATCATTTTGGCGTTGCTCTGAACGCACTGGGGTTCCAAGAAGAATTTGCGTATAGCCTCATCCAGGCATCGCCGTAGCTCTCCCCACTTTGAGAGACCCAGCTGGTCTCTCACCTTCCACAAGTTCTCCAGGGTTAATGATTCCACCCCGGTTTGGAGACGTTGCATGACGACACCCCAGTCCCTGACCTGGATGTCATACTTGGGATCCCCGTGCTTAAAGAAGACCGAAATCTTGTAGGTTCCCTGGCCAGAGATGAACTTCATCACCTGCCCAGCGCACTCCACCAGCATCTCAGCATCCTGCTGGACCACGGTGGGCTCCATCGGGAATCGTTCCACTGCTCGGTCAAAGCAGGCCAAAGAAGAAAACCCTTTTCTGGACGAACCCCAAGAATGGAGATGGCTACGGATGTTGAGGAGAGTCCCAAGGGTGAGGGGCTGAGCGCTGGCACAAAGACGGGAAAAGTAGAGGTCCCAGTAGGGCACGAAGACATCATACTGGACCTTGCCTTGATTGTGGAAGACTGTGATCTGGCATTCTCCTTGACCAGAGGTGAACTCTGCCAAAGTGTGCCCATCAGAAATGGTGAGACGGGCATTGCTTCTCACACACACGGGCTCCTTCTGAAGTTTCTCCAGAGCACAGCTGAAACAGGCGGCCAGTTTGCTACTGGGATCCTCTCTGCTCTTGGCCAACAGCAAGTTCTTGAACATGAGCTCTTTCGGCACACAGGTTGCCATTCTGTTGTGTGAAGCCGCCTTGGCGCTAGAACAAGACCATTAAAAAACACAAGTAAATTATGCAACGCTCGAAATAAGAGCATAACATAAGAACATAAGAAGAGCCCTGCTGGATCAGGCCAAAGGCCCATCTAGTCCAGCTTCCTGTATCTCACAGAGGCCCACCAGGTGCCCCAGGGAGGCATGAGACAACAAGATGCTTGCATCCTGTTGCATCCTGAAATGAGTAGGCATCTGTCAGTACCGCATCTCGTCGTTCCTCCACTTTGCAGAAGAGTGATGTGAGCAGTGCAGTGCTGTGAGGAGCACAAGGCCACAAGTGTGCACCATGGGAAAGAACTGGGGTCTCTTTGACATATAGGACTCTGGGTATCCCCCTACCCTTAAAATAGGAGACTGGCTGCCCTATGGAAGAGTTACAATGTAGGAATCAGCAAATGACTTGGTGTCTTTTTTGAGTAGAAATAAGGGGCATAATAGGGACGTGGTGGCGCAGCGAGTTAATCCGCTGTTGCTGGGCTTTCCGACCACAAGGTTGGGAGTTCAAGACCGTGCGACGGAGTGAGCTCCTGTTGCTTGTCCCAGCTCCTGCCAACTTAGCAGTTCGAAAGCACCTAAATGCAAGTAGAGAAATAGGGACCACTTTGGTGGGAAGGGAACGGTGTTCCGTGTACTACGGCGTAGAGTCATGCCGGCCACATGACCACGGAAGCTTTGTCCTCGGACAAACGCCGGCTCTACAGGCTTTGAAACAGATGAGCACCGCCCCCTACAGTCGGTCATGACTAGACCATTCGGTCGTGGGGAAACCTTTGCCTTTACCTTTCAAGGGGCATAATAAGGAATATTTATTCATTGATTGATTTATTGAAATTTCTAATGGGGCACCCAAGGCAGCTCACAATATTAAAATTACAAACAATAACATAGAACAAAATACAATGAAAAAATTAAAATAGCACAAAACAATTTAAAAAGGAACAGGCCCCAATGGATCCCACAATTGCAAGTTAAAAATGCCAGCCCAGCATGCAGGCATTTCCTGGTATCCACTGGGCTCCATTCTGGGCTCCCCAGTGGATACCAGAAACTTCTGTTCCTGGGGACACCTTTTCATTGACAGGGGAACATCAGTGGTTTTGCTTTTGCTGCAACAAGTAAAAAAAAAAAAAGATTTGTTTAACATTCCCCTGTCTTTTTAATAGGTGTCCCAGTCTCCATGGCATCCGTGGATAACTGAAACGGTGGATACTGGGGCATGTCTGTATCCGTGCAAAATGGGTAGTGGCAATGGAAGAGGGAGAGAAATAGTTGGGCCAGGAGGATTGGATTAAAGGAGTCCTTGATTGGAAGGGTGGAAATAAAAGCTGGGGAGAAAAAGGAATTTGTTAAGCAAGTGAGAAGGGAAGGGAAGGGTTGGGTGCTCCCCACTCCATTTTCAAACCTGATTAACTTTTGAGCACGATCCTGGCTCCTGTCTGTACCTGGTTTTACAATGATTTTTCTATGCCATCCGTTTTGGCTTGTAGCAAGTGGACCTTTCCTTTTAATGAGACATCCCAAGACAGATTTTACTTTCTTGGGCTCCAAGATCACTGCAGACGGTGACTGCAGCCATGAAATTAAAAGACGTTTACTTCTTGGGAGGAAAGCTATGGCAAACCTAGACAACTGAATACAAAGCCAAGACATCACCCTGCCAACAAAGGTTCGCGTAGTCAAAGCGATGGTTTTCCCAGTAGCAATGTATGGCTGTGAGAGCTGGACCATACGAAAGGCAGAGCGAAAGGCAGAGTGAAAGAATAGATGCTTTCGAATTATGGTGTTGGAGAAGACTCTTGAGAGTCCCCTGGACTGCAAGGAGATCCAATCGGAAGTCAAGCCTGACTGCTCCCTGGAAGGACAAATCCTGAAGCTGAAGTAAAGCTCAAATACCTTGGCCACCTCATGAGAAGATTGGACTCTAGAAAAGACCCTCATGCTGGGAAAGATTGAAGGCAAAAGGAGAAGGGGGCGGCAGGGGATGAGATGGTTAGAGAGTGTCACCGAAGCGAAGAACATGAAATTGGGTGAACTCCGGAGGCTAGCGGAGGACAGGGAGGCCTGGCGTGCTGTGGTCCATGGGGTCGCGAAGAGTTGGACATGATTTAGCGACTGAACAACAACAAGATGACCATGCCTTGGCTCTTATGGAAGCCCAGGTGAAGGGGCATGCCAGGACACCAGAATGGACCTGATCCAACGAACATGGAGCTCAGCAAACCCTCCAGAAGCCAGGTCCCTCTACCACCATCGTACAAAAACAGAGGCTTGAGCTGCTGGTAAAATGAAACTTTGTTTTAGGGCACAATCCTCTGTGCACCCTTAGGTGCACCCTTAATTATTTCGTGCCCCCCCCAAAAAATCCACCTTTTGTTCTCACCTCTCCTGGATAAAGTGGATCCTGAGAGGCTCTGCAGTGTTCCAGGGCATGTATGAACGCACCCACACGTGTTCAGAGCCAGTGCCCACTGCGATGAGGAAAATCACCACAATTCTTTTTTGTTTGTGTTTGTTTGGCGCAGGGGCTTCTTTTCAGCAAGGATTTGCTGAAAAGTGCCCGTAACTCCATTTGCAGGGAAGCTTCTCGGGGCAGAGACCTCCTAGTTTTGAAACTCCGGGAGCTTGCCGGGAAAGGTTGTAAAACGAGCAGCCGGCAGATCTGTTTAAGGATCATCTATATTGTGGTATACTGAAGTGTCCTGAGAGTGGGGCGGGGGCGGGGGGGAGAGAAGAGAAAGGCGAGGCACTACTAAGGGGACGGGGGGGGGAGTCTAGCCAGAACCGCGGACAAAATCTGCGTGGGAGGGAGGCGTGGAAGCCTCAGACTTTCCTCCCGGCTCGACTGCTGCCTCGTCCCCCGCTTTAGCTCGTACCTGCAATTTCAACTGGGACTCTCGAACGCGAGGCTGCCGCCCGATCTCCTCCTGCTGGCTGCACGAAAGCCTCTGTGCAACGGTCCCCTTCCCAGCAATCGGTGCTCTCCTCCCTCAACTTAGTGTTAAGTTTCGATTTCCCCACCATGACGTTGACTTCTAGGGTTGGTGCTAAGCGGGCTGAATGTCCTAGGGAGGTCTGCTTGAGGGCACGCGAAAGTGGGGGGCGGGGGAAATGGAGGCACCGCGGGAGACGTGCTTCAGGAAGACGGAGGAGAGCCGAAGTCAAATCATCTCGAAGTCAGCAGCAGACCTCACATTTCATGATTCAATAATCTGAAATGCTGCGTACGTTTGAGCAGACAGGGATGCCCTAAAAAATTAAAGATTTGCTTACAAGGCAGGAGGCACTCTGCACATGATCATGAGCACTTCCTCTACATGCTATTTTTTGTCCAAGAGGGGTTTTTTCCCCATAAAAGAGAGAAGGCATTTTACCGGTGGCATTCCTGGGGCGGGGTAAAACGTTGCATTTTGCAGGAGCCTCGCCTCCAGAGCCATTCGCAGCCTAAAGAGCAAAGCCTCCAGGCCAGTTCTCCAAGCCGCAAATGGCTCTGAAGGTGAGGGGGAAGGGCCCTGGGACACAGAAGCTCAAGCTCCTGCAAAACGTAGCATTTTGCCTCCCTCCAAGGAATGCCACTGCATTTTACATATGGACTTTAAAAAAAAAAAAAACTTGCATCCTTTAATTCCATTTTGTCTAAACAAAATCAGGTTGCAGTGCAAATCACTTTGTATAAATATGTGCAGAAGTGCAACTAGACAAAAAAGCGCCTGGGGCAAGGAAGCGTATGTGGGGCCCCTGGGCAAAGGGAGGGGCCCCAATGCAACCCAGAAGCAGCAGCAGGACCTCAGAAAACTGCCTGAGAGCACCCAAATGCTCCATTGACTTTCTAGGTAAAGCAGAGGCATTGCGACGTCCCAATTTGAAAACCTCTGCAGCAAAGCATTAACGAAATAAAAGGGAGGAACTTTCTTGGAAGTGAACACTCTGCGCATGCTCATGGGGCCTCTGTTCCTACCAAGTACACTAAGTGGTTCTGTTCTGGAGGTCTGACTGGAAGCCAGAATGTGCATAGGCAGTAGAGGGGGCAGGGCAATAAATGCAGCAGGAACCAAAATGTGCCACGTAAGCAGCTCCTCCCACTTGCGGTCCAAACCATTCAGGGGTGATGACAGCAATGCACAGGTGAACCTTGCCTCTTCCTGGGCCTGATCCGTCCTCCTGCCCACCCCCTTTGGTTCCACATTCCACCTGTCCATTCCAACCCCTCCTGCCTCACCCCCAACAACCCCTGGGCAATCTTGCCATCGGCGTTGGGCATCCGATCCGTTGTCCAACATCATGCAGACCTGGCCGCTTGCCACTGAGGGTGGTGGAGACAGGGATAAGCAGCGAGGTGGCCAAGTTTGCAGATGACACAAAACTTTTCCGGGTGGTGAAAACCAGAGAGGATTGTGAAGAGCTCCAGAAGGATCTCTCCAAGTTGGGGGAATGGGCAGCCAAATGGCAGATGCGTTTCAACGTAAACAAATGTAAAGTGATGCACATTGGGGCCAAAAACCAAAACTTCACCTATAGGCTAATGGGTTCTGAGCTGTCTGTGACAGCTCAGGAGAGAGATCTTGGGGTGCTGGTGGACAATTCCATGAAGGTATCGACCCAGTGTGCGGCAGCAATTAAGAAAGCCAATTCCATGCTCGGGGTAATTAAAAAAGGGGTTGAGAATAAAACAGCCAATATTATCATGCCATTGTACAAAGCAATGGTAAGGCCGCACCTGGAATATTGTGTCCAGTTCTGGTCGCCGCATCTCAAAAAGGACATAGTGGAGTTGGAAAAGGTGCAGAAGAGAGCGACAAAAATGATTACGGGGCTGGGGCACCTCCCTTATGAAGAAAGACTGCAGCGTTTGGGGCTCTTCAGTCTAGAAAAAAGGCGCCTGAGGGGGGACATGATTGAGACATACAAAATTATGCATGGAAGGGATAGAGTTGATAGAGGGATGTTCTTTTCCCTCTCTCACAACACCAGAACCAGGGGGCATCCGCTAAAACTGAGGGTTGGGAGAGTTAAAACAGATAAAAGGAAGTACTTTTTTACCCAGCGGGTAGTTAATCTGTGGAACTCCTTGCCACAGGAGGTGGTGATGGCATCTGGTCTTGATGTCTTTAAGAGAGGATTAGACCGATTTCTGGAGGAAAGATCCATTGTGGGCTATAGGCAATGATGGATTGTGCAACCTCCTTACAAAGGTGGTGGGCTACAGGTACCGGGTGTAAGGGAGTGGCAACAGGATGCAAGCATCTTGTTGTCTCCTGCCTCCCTGGGGCACCTGGGGTGGGCCGCTGTGAGATTCAGGAAGCTGGACTAGATGGGCCCTTGGCCTGATCCAGCATGGCTCTTCTTATGTTCTTATGTTCTTATGTGGCCAGGCCACGCTCAACACTGCATTTGGGACAGCCATAAAGCTGTTTAAGCTGCCAAAATGCTCGCTTGGGCTATAAGTCGGGCTAAATCTCACCTGCCAGCTCGTCAGTTTTGGCATCTCTGAAGGAAGAACCTCCCAAGTCATACGGAAAAAGTAACTTTAAAGCCACCTTTTCAGTCCCAGCCGGATGCCTGGATTTACGTGTGCCTAAAACTTCTTATAAGGGACATGGTGGTGCAGTGAGTTAATCCACTGTTGTTAATCCAACTGCAAGGTTGGGAGTTCAAGACTGCGTGACAGAGTGAGCTCCCATTGCTTGTCCCAGCTCCTGCCAACCTAGCAGTTCAAAAGCACCTAAATGCAAGTAGACAAAACGCCGGCTCTATAGGCTTTGAAACGGAGATGAGCACTGCCCCCTACAGTCGGTCACGACTAGACCACCTGGTCGTGGGGAAACCTTTACCTTTAAAACTTTTTATTAGAACATGGAATTGAACTATCCAGGCTCATGGGTGCACAAAACTGGGGTGAAAGTTAATACACCTCACAAAAGATGCTCTTTTTCATTGTTTTCATGAAGAAACATTGTCATGGAGAAGAAGCAGGCAAAATGTTGCACAGCAAAGAGCAAAAACATTTCTTTAATGGTTGGCTAAGGCAAAACTAGAAATCAAGTTTTGAAAGCTGTCCATCTCCCAAGTTAATTCAGATCAATGGTCATAGGAAGACTATTTTCACCTCTCCAGGGCTAGTCTTTCAGCTATGATCCGGAATACACAAGATGGTATCCGTCCCATCTCTTTACATTCAGACTCCTCTGCACATTTAAATTCAGGCCTGCACATCTACTGGGTGGAGTAGCAATGTGGCTCCAGTCAGTGGGTGAATAAAGGGCGTCGTTTTTCCTGTCTGGCATTCTTATTCTCACAGTCAACCCCCCAAAGCCTGTTTGTCCTCCAACCATTTTCTGATAGTAGAAGTGAGCCTGGACTGGATCGTATACATGAGAAAAACTCCTGGAGCTATACTAGGCCTGCAGAGGAGAAAACTGCATGGAGAATTCAAGCAGAATATCCAGCCATTCAGTTGAGACTGGCTGCGACTGACTGGGAATTTACTAGAGCTCAAAAGGGTAGCAGCTAAGTAATAAGCAACGTCCTTTGAATTATCCGGAAACAGCATAAAAGAATGGGCCGTTTCCACCCAAGATTAATAAGCACTAAGTTCCTTAGAGCACAATCCTAACCTGTAGTTAGGCTGGCCTAACTCCAGGTTAGGATTGTGCTCTGAGTGAGCTTGGAAGAGTGGTCACCCTGAAACAACATTAACCATATCTACATTCCACTACCCATTCTTTGTTGACCCACTTTGGGAAATAATAAGCGGCGGTATCTTTTGTGTCGTTGTACAGAACGGTGATGGCGTAGTCCCGCCTGCCCGAGACAAAAGTCCGATTCACTTCATTGCAGATGACCTGCAGGGTACAGTGTTTCTGCACGCTCCACGTCTCCTTCACAAATTCATTTCTGGCCAGGGAAAAACAGGCGTCCACTTTGTCGTTCTCGAGTCCCAGGAACCGCAGCTCATTGTGAACGCGCTGGAGGTCTTCGAGGCTGAGGGGCTCGTTGACGCCTTCGCCCCATTTGAGGTAGATGTTGAGCGTGGCAATGGTGTCGTGCCATTGGACGTGCCCTTTGGCGTCCAAAATGTGGAGTTCGCAGTTCTTCTTGTGATAAACGAGCCTGAACGTACTTCCCTCACGCGTGTCCTCGTCCCACATCCCGTTCGTCAACGTGAGGAGCTCCTGAAGCAAACGTTTCAGGATAAGGAAAAAGTACTGCTTTTTTTTCTCTTCCAGGGGCACGTGTCTTTTCTGAAGAGCTGATGGATCACAGACGTCCTCTTCTACGCCTGATATGCAGTCTTCCTGCTTTGTCTGAAAATGTCCTATGTAAAATGGGATTTCGACAGTTGATATATTCTGACTGGAAATTGCTGGTATCTTCTGAGTGGAAACAGTTGCTATCTTCTGACTGGCAACAGCTGGAATCTTCTGACCGGAAACAGCTGGTGTTTTCTGACTGGAAACTGCTGGAGTTTTCTGACTGGGAGCATTGTGGGTTTCTGAAGCGTCTTCAGAACTTTCAGTCAGCATTAGCCTGTTTTTAGGTGGAGAGATGGATTTTGTCTGCTCTGCCATTTTTAAAAAAGTGAATCTTTGGCTTGGGTTTTTTTGTTTGTTTTGTTTTGTTTTAGCCTTTGATTGTCTTTTCTGTGTTTTCACAATTTTGCAGAGAATGGATCTCGAGAATTTTTAGAAGGCCCTGAAACGAAACATAAGTTCACCTCAGTTCAGCATGTGATATTTAATGTTGGTTGGCAGAAAGGTGAACATTCCTGAACAAAAGGCAAAACCTTCAGGGTTCCAATCGGGATTGTGACATACCTCATTTACAGTATGCAGAAATCTGTCTTATGGTTTGCTTAAACCATCATTTGCCACGTTCAGACAAACAGAAGAACATGGTTGGCATCAAACCACAACCAGACGCTTCTAATACCTTTTTGTACATACAAGAAGAGATGGTTTGGACACTGTCCAGATGGACATTGGACATTTTCCAAATTGACATTGGACAATATCCAAGTGGTTTAGACATTTGGTCATTGATCTTCCATGGAGGGAAAAAAATCCCCTCAGTTTATATGGGAAACTAACTGCAACATCGGGGAATACAACTTGTCTCTTGTAAGGCTACTCTTTAGTGATAGAGGAAATCGTCACATTAAGGAGCAAGGGCCTCTCAACGCTTTCTGTGTCCATGTGGATTCCAGTGTAGTCATGGCACTGGGGGGTGAGGGCTGGAGGATGCTCTGTTGCCTGGATCCCATGGCTAATTGCATTCGAGGGCACAGCCAAATTGTGGCGATTTGGAGGAGGAGGACCCTTGGCTAATTCTCAGAGATGAGCAGCACCACCGAGGCAACTTCCAAGCTGAAGAAGCCTGATCTCAACTGCTCTCCAGCACCCCCACTTCTAATGGCCAGAGCCAGTACTGCTCCTCTGCAGCCCGGGTGACCTGAGGAACTAATAGGAGCTCCACTGGCATTTCATAACAGTATTTCAGGCTTGATTCCTCAATTCAGTGGCGGTCTTACCATTATGAACGGGGGGCGGGGAATGCCCCGGGTGCTACAGTGGTGGAGCAGGAGAAGGGGGGTGACGAAGCAGCTTGCCTCTCCCAGAGGTAAGTCAGGCAAGCGATGTTCAGCCCGCTTACCCGCCCTTGCCCCTGTATCAGACATGTCATGTAGCGGGTACGTGGGGGTACGCGAGTACCCGTTCCTAGGATTAGGGCTGGCCCTGCCCACTCGCCCACCCATTCATCAACTCCGTCGGTGCTCCACTCCGCCCCCTGCAACCTTTGAATTGCGTGCACGTTCTCAGAGCCAGCCAGGGAGGCAGGCAGCGGAGCGAGGGAGATCGACGGCGGTGGCAGTGTGAGCAGGTAGGCTACCTGGGGCTCCCTCCCGAGGAGGCGCGGCGGTTCCTGGGGGGGGGAATCGGTAGCCCGCACAGCAGCCCCAGAGAAGGCCCGGGAGTCCCGGGCTTTCTCCCAGGCTGCCGTGTGGCCTACCGAGGAAGTGCGGTGGTTCCTGGGGGCAGTTCCTGGGTTCCGGCTATGACCTCACTTCCAGTGGGCAGGCCCCGACACAAGTACCAATCAAAAGTGAGTACCTGTTGCTAAATCATTTAGATGCCATTACTGCATGGTTCCAAAATGGAGCCTCGCATGGTGTGGGGGCATGGCAGAGTAACACAAGGGGCAGGGAGCTGGCAGAGGGGGGGCAGAGTGACACAAGGGGCAGGGAGCTGGCAGAGGGGGCAGAACGCTTTGTTATTTCCCCCGGGGCAGCCCTTTGGCTGGGTCCACAACTGCCTCAGTTGGAGTGACCAAACAACAACCATTGACTGTCCTTCTATGTATCCCTGGCCTGGCTTCTTCCTCACCACCTTCATTCTTGATGAAGTACCTTGCTAATGGGTCCCAGTCTTTCTGAGGGCACAATCCTGACTTGCACTGGAACGGGAAGGCTGGCGGGCCTGCACCATATCCAGGGCAAATTGGAGCCGCCTGAAGCCTCCCTGGGGCAATGGCACATGGGTGCCGTTAGCCCAGAGTAGGCATCAGGTGCCCCAATGGAAGCCTCGGATCTGCACCTGCTAAAAAGGGCCAAAACAGGGCCATGTGCCCTGAGGACGGGAGCTCCACCCCATCCCCAGGCCGGCATGCCTCTTGGAACCACCCACTGCCCACCCAGAAACATCCCCCCTCCCAGAAATGCCCCTTCGCCGGCCAGACCCAACTGGCGCAGGAGCGTCATGCCACTGGCTTCGGCCGGCGCTTTTGGGCCGGCGCTGCTGCTAGCGTTGGCCCAAAGTTGGCAGCTGTGCTGGCGGGAGGGTGCCGGTTGGCACTCTTTCTAGCAGCTAGCGTGGGCCCAAGGCAGGGGGTTGGACGGCACCCTCAACCGCACCTCCTGCTGCTGGTCCGCTGTGAAACTGGCCTGCCTGTGCTAGAATTGGGTCCTCAGCACGCCTCGCACCTTGGATGCCTCAGAGCAGAGAGCCTCGGAGCTTGGCCAAGGCCTGGCAGAGGGGGACTGAATGAAAAACGTAGTACTGAGGGGTTCAAAGCAGCTTGGGCAGTGGTAAGAGAGGGAGCCTGGTAGCTCCTGTTGTGTATTTGTGTAAATAGTAGCAGAGTTGGGGGCTTGGAGA
>JAJKFI010033207.1:0-35828 GCA_029204185.1 Lerista edwardsae
GTGTGTGTGTGTGTGTGTGTGTGTGTGTGTGTGTGTGTGTGTGTGTGTGTGTGTGTGTGTGTTTTGAGGACAACATTTCTGGACAGATGCTTACCTTGCCAGAAATGTTGTCCTCCTCAGGAGAGCTGTTGGAGGTGGTGGCACGTCCTTTGTATTGGGATATATGTTCCTTTACAAGGTTATGGTGTGTGCTTAAAGGGGAAAACAGAGTCGATTAAAGCATTGCGGAATTCCCCTGTAAAACAAGCCTGTTTTTCTCTCTCACACACTTCTTGCTACTAGACTGAAAGAAGGACTCTGTAGGCACTTGGTAACTTTGTAACAGAAAACGTTCTTTACTCTTGTAACATACTCTGACTGGCTTCGATTAAACTTTAACTGGTTATATTTACAATTGTACAAAAAATACAAATATACAATTATACAATTACTGTTTCAGGCTATCATATGCTGGTTACACTGCATTTCATATATAGCTACATTCACTTTCCTGACAGGATTTGTAGAGCTAGTATAAATTGCTCCCTTCTCCTACATGTCAGCAGACCAAAAGACTCAGACTCAACTGACAACCTTGACAGTTAAACTGTCAAAGCCAACCACACCCATCTGGGCATTCTAAACAAGAAGTTGTGTCTGACCAATCAAATAGAGGTGCTATCTTTTACCATATATACATGCAACACTGCCCCCTCTGGACAGCAAATGGAGTTTGCTATATATCCAACACTTTGCTGGCAGGCAGCTGAGCTCAGCACCCTGCAGCAGACACCTGCCAAGGCCCGCAATTGAGGGAGGACAGCCCCGGAAGCCCTGCAACCATCAGACAGCTTAAGAGCTGGGTGGCGAGTGGCCACGGCAATGGACCGGCCGGCATATCATCAGCTGCACCAGATCGTGAGCGAGAGTCCCTCACCACCACAGAGCTGACAGGCTCGGCTTCTGGGGGTGGCAAAGCCATAAGGCCCACCGACTCTCCCACGCCTGCCTGCTGGCTGGAAAAATGACTCTCTTAACTATAGCCAATGAATTTCTGAGCACTGTGCGGTTCACATTGTGTTTGTATATGTCTCCAGCTATCCCATGTATATGTCTATACCCACGTCTATACCCATGTATATGTCTCCATCTATCTGTCTCCCTCCCTATGACTTCCTACAGGTCCACACATCAATTGGGCAACAATGTCTTTCGGACGGAATCAGTGCTACTCCCGTTGCCCTCCTACCACTGTGACGATTCAACCGCCACCCTTTGTGGTGAAGGTCCCAGGGCCATCTCTCTACTGCCCGGATGAACCCCTTTGCATTGAGCAGTGCAACCCTTGTGTTCCCACCACATGCCTTGACGGGGTTGTCCGTGGTGGCCTTTGCCTCTCTGCTGGCCTTTGCTCTGATTACAGCTCTCCAAGGGGTTTTCCTTTGCAGAGAAATGAAGACGGGTGCGGCCCTTGCCCGCAGTTCTAAACTCAGACCACAGTTCATTGAATGAAGATGACAAAAAGACAAGACCTGGAACTCAATGGAGCAGATGAGTTGATTGCATTGCAGTGACTTCTGGAAATGCAACCTATGTAAACTGTTTACAGTTCTTGTGCTCTAGGACAGAGGGAACTTGAGTCCCAGCCCTACCCAGGTTTCCTGCATGACTGCAGTCAATGGCTTCTCTCTTTTTTTCCTGTTGAAATAAAAGTGTTATTGCATTACAAACTACTCAACCCTGTCTCCTCCTTACCATCACTTCTTAATCTCCATCCAAGATGAAATCAATTAGCTTGACAAATGGCTGGCACAATGGTTGGCTACTGCTCCTGCCTCTCCCAAAGTTGCAATGCTTAGAGGAAGCGCTAGGGGGCAGCAGGAGTGGTCCGCTTCCTCTCCAGTGGATGCCAGCATCGCCTCCTGCTCTCTGTGCTGCTGGTTGCTGGGGCAGTGAGTGAAGCAGGAGTTGCCACACGTCCAGTGATGTCATGTAGGGGGAACGCGGGGGAACTCAGTTCCACTTGTTAAAATTAGGGCTGACTCTGCCCACTTCACTCCGTGGTGCTTCCCCCTACTCACCCCCTCCCGATTCCCCTGCAAAGAGCTTTTCTTCTTGGTTGGCCAGCACTCAGAGGGTTAAAGGGAGCAACTCTGGATTCCTAGAGGGGCGAAGGGGGAAGGGCTGCAGTGGGGAAGTCCCGTCCTGCACAGCCCCCTTCCTCGCTCCCTCCAGCCACACACGTGGAGTCAGCAGCCGCTGTACTGAGTCTGCAGCCCACTGGGGAGAAGGGGCGTCCTGGGGGTGCGGTGGCGAATAGAGGGGGGCCCCGGAGGGGACAGAGGGGAGCTGGGACTTTTTGAAGCTGCCCTTCTGACGTGCCAGGCGTAAGCGGGCTTTGGTGTGGAGAAGTGCCCAAGGGTGCCGTCCGGAGCAGTGCCACCCCTCAGCCCCTTCCACAGGTTCCTGCCTCATTCTGCTCAGCCAGCCTCGGCTCCAAGGCTGCTGCCCCCGTGCCAATTTTCAACTTCCCTGGCAATTTTGAATAACTCCACCTCGCCTAGCCGCAAAGACCAAGGATAGGCTTTCGCCTCTATCTCTCCAGTCCAGAGCGTTTTACTGGCGCTCTAGGTGTGAGGTTCCTTTGGGAGACTGTCCCCATTGCTATTGGAGCTGCAATTGAGGAGGGGGGAATTCTTCACTTTCTGTTCTGTAGGTGCCAGGCACTGTACAGAACTTGCTGGCTCCACCCACTCGTCGCTGACATCGTCGCTGGCTAGGAACCAGCCGCGGGTAGACCTGTGCTCAGTCAGCCTCCGGAGCCCAGGTCTACCCATAGGAACCAGCCAGCCTCCGGCTTATGATGTCACGTCCGGTGGGCGGGTCCTGACATGTGCCAATCAAAAGTGAGTTCCTGTTCCTAAATCATTTAGATGCCACCACTGCTCACAGCTGTAAGCTGCTTCCACGCTATCATCAGAACAGGGCAGTGATGGGCAGGGAGGAGGGTGTATCAGGACTGGGAGAGGGCGGGATTGGCAGCAAAGAATCCCAATCCCCTTCCTGAGATCCGCCTGGACAGATCAACTTGGACTGCAGACAGCACCGGTCTCAGAGTGAGAGCACCGACATGGGGGTGCCACTTGGCGCCGGCATTCTGTGCAAGGTAGCGGCGATGCTACAGGGTGCCTCGGATTGCACCCTGAGCTGTTCTTGTAATGATTTGTAATGATATTGATGTTTCTTTCTATAATGCATAGCCCTACACATGATTGGACTGCATGATTGGACTGAATACATAAATTGCTTTAAAATTTTCTGCTTTGTTTCTCTTTCGTTGCGGGTGGGGAGTGACAGGCCAGCGGAGTCAGGTTAGGCATTTTTGACACGACAACCCCAAAAGGGTTCCCATCCCTGGGCTAGACAGCAGTGAGCAAGGAAGACCGATGGGCCAGCTCAGGGAAGAAAAAAAAAAGCAGTGCCCTGGTTTATATGCTTCTCTGTTTCCACCATCTGCAGCCAGTGCCCTGAAATGCCACTTCTGCGAGGTAGCAAACCCCTACGAGGGCTGCGTCTGGGGCGGAGGCGAGTGCACCGTGGACCTGCCCAACGGGACCTGCCAGACGCGGGTTGCTTCATTTGGTGAGTCTCCAGATCAGGGTCCTGGGCAGGGCTGGCTTGAGGAGTGGCGGGGCCCGATGTGGGGCATTCCTGTGGAGCCTCCCACAGGGCCCCCCACTCACCAAGAAGAGCACTTGTGGTTCCACACACAAAATGTGGCACCTGGAAATGGTTGGTGGTGACAGGATGATGTCACTGGTTGGTGACGACAGGATGGTGGTGGTTGGTGATGACAGGATGGTGGAAATGGTTGGTGGTGACAGGATGACGTCACTTCTCAAGTGCCCAAAATGGGCCTCCCAACTTCCGGGAGGCCCATTTTGGGCACTTGAGAAGCTGGGGCAGCTGAGAGGGCCCGAGGCAAAGCTGCTCTGCTGGCCTCAGTGACCTACATACAATCCTAAGAGATCCTGACTGCAGCAGCAGGCAATATGCTCACTGCACTGGTGTGGGGGGCCCCCAAAGCGCAGGGCCTGATGTGATGGCATTGGTCACATTGGCTTGAAGCCAGCCCTGGTCCTGGGTGCTCTTTCGTCCTCCTTGGGCTTGATCGAAACAGCGGCGTAGCTAACGCAGAGCAGGGAGGGTGCAGTTGCACCGGGCAACCAGCTTTAGGGGGGCAACAAGCTGAGCTTGACGCTAGTGGCCAAACAGTGAAAACCTTGGTGTGTGAGAGTAATGCAAGCAAGGCTGCTGGCAAGACTGGGGGGAAACCGGTGGGTGGAGGAATCCCACCCCCACTGCCTATCTCTACTGGATCCCTTGACAGGCTAGGAGGCTGGACGGAGCCCAGCCACAACCATCCCCAGCTCCAGCCATTGCCTCTCGTGATGCCCCAATGTCAGCTGCCCCAGGGGTGGCCACCCCTTGCCCAGCAGAGCCAACAGTGAAAATGTCTTGGTCTCATGCGCTTCTTTTCAAGGTTGCGTTCCATGAAAGGCCTGACACTTGCATAGCAGTCTATTGTTTCCAAGCACCCTGAGATGGGCAACTTCTCTGCTTTCTGAAAGATTAATGGGGGCCCGATCCAGAATGGAGCTGTAAAGTGTTGAGAGGGGCTTTTACCCTTCCCCTGTGCTTGTGTTTCGTGCAGGGAAAAAAAATCAAATAAAATGGAATTGGAAATGGGCAACTCAGGGTGGAGTAAGTGGGGTGGCCATAACAAGGAGTGTCCAGCGGTGTTATCCGGCAACGAGCTGCTGGAACGCTAGGCGGGACTTACCACCTGATTGGCTGCCCATCCGTGATGTGTCGCCGCCTGCCCGCTGCGCAGGCACCCCTGGCTTCAGAGGGGGTGCCTGCTTGCCTGGGGGGCGCGCCGGGTGCCTAGGCAAGCAGCGGAGGGGCGCGCCAACCAGAGGGAGCCCGCACGGCGGGCAGGCAGGTGGCGACGCATCACGGACAGCCTTTCAATCAAGCGGTAAGTCCCGCCTAGCGTTCTGGCAGCTCGTTGCCTGATGACACTACTGGGAGTGTCCCAGTTGCCTTACTGGGAAGCACCCAGGGGCACGTCAAAGAGAGGGCCCAGCTGTGTTACGCAGAGGAAGCTACGCCAGAGTGGTGTGAGGCTCGACTTTCCAGCGCAGAGGTAAAGGAGTCACAGACACACGGCGTTGCCTTGTAGAGCGGCTTGTATTAGAGGTCTCAGTCGTCAGATACACGCCAAGGTCAAATTCCAGGAGTACAGTCAGATAGCAGGATGCAGCGGACAGATCTGACACACAGCAACCGGTCTTCCACTCAGGCAGCATTTCCCCCTCCATGCATCTCAGCCCACACGGATGGGGGGTAGCGCTCTTCCTTATAAGTTACCCAACGTTCCCCACCACCAATCAGAGCCCTGACTGGTGCGGCCATGCCATGCCATGCATGTAAGCCTGCACGTTCTCCCTTTTTCCCCAGCTGCTCTAATCACTGCTCAGCGGCCGGCACACAGGTGCAACTAATGGCCGGCCTCCTGCTACGGCTATTGTTCCCAGAACAAAAGAGTAACCCAGGCCTGGACTCCTGTGCCAGGCCTGACAAGCCAGTGTACTGCGGGAACACAGCTTGAAGGGAAAGGGTTCATCCCTCCGCCAGCATCCTGATCTCAATGACAGTTCCTGCCATTACGTTTTTCTTAAAGCAGAGAAATTATCACGTAGAGCGCAATCCTATACCCCCGTTCCACCGGCACGATGCTCTTGCGCCGGCCAAACACTGTCGCAAAAGTGCCATAAAGCGCATCAGCGTCGGTGGTATGGCACTGGACCGGCGCAAGCAGCAGTGCCAATGCTCGGACACCACCATGACCGCCAGCAGCGTCAGCCTTGTGCCGGTCGAGCGTTGGCGGTGCGCGGTTGGTGCTGGGCCTCACCAAGGGCATTCTAGAGGTGTGCCGGGGGCGAAACTGGGTGGCACAATGGGCAGAGATGGGGGTTGTGACGCAGGATGGCCATAGTGTCAAATCCTAGTTGTCAAACCCCGTCCCCAGCCTCGGCAGCCCTGATTCAAGGCTGCTCCTGCGCATGTGCACCTGCGCCTGCAAAACAGCAGGCGCAGATCTGAGCAGCCCCATTGGGATGACTGGGGCTTATGCAGGTGCAAGGGGAAAGCCTCCCCTTGGCCTGCACTTCACTGCTGCCGCCTCCTAATGGGCTTTAGGATACAGCCTTGTTATATTGGCCTTACTTAGGATTGGGCTGCCCAATGAGCCACTTAATGCAATCAAAGCAGTGGGTAGTTTGCCCCTGAGAAACTGCCTGAGGGCACAATCCTAACCCACTTTCCAGCACTGACATAACCGTGCCAATGGGGCATGTGCTGCATCCTGCAGAGGATTCGTAGTCAGGGAGGCCTCCTCAAGGTAAGGGAATGTTTGTTCCCTTACCCCAGAGCTGCATTGCCCTTACCCCAGTGCTGGAAAGTAGGTTAGGATTGTGCCCTAAGATCACCAGTGCTTTACAGTGGAGCTTCACTGCCCTGATTTTTCCCCTTCCTATAACTAAAAAAGGTAAAGGTTTCCCCACGACCGAATAGTCTAGTCGTGACCGACTGTAGGGGGCAGTGCTCATCTCTCAGCCTGTAGAGCCGGCATTTGTCCGAGGACAAGCTTCTGTGGTATGGGTCGGGCATGACTATATGCCATAGCCAGCATCGTAATCCGCAAATGAACTCCCGGTACGCTGGGAGGGATTTACGCGGGGCTTTGCCATGATTGGCTGCTCGCCCGTTTCGTTCCGCGGCTGCCCTGGCCTCGAGGGGTGCCTGCTCGCCGGGGGAGACAGGTGGGGACGTGCCGGGTGCCTGGGCAAGCAGCGGGGGGCTGCACCAACCGGGGGCAGCCCCCCCTTGAGGCCAGGACAGCCACGGAACGAAATGGGCAGGCTGCCAATCAAGCGAAAGTCCCGCCCACGTCCCTCCCAGCATTCCAGGAGTTCATTTGCAGATGACGACGCTGGCCGTAGCGCACAGAACGCCATTCCCTTCCCACCGAAGTGGTCCCTATTTATCTACTTGCATTTTAGGTGCTTTCGAACTGCTAGGTTGGCAGGAGCTGGGACAAGCGACGGGAGCTCACTCCGTTGCATGGCCTTGAACTCCCAACCTTCCAGTCAGAAAGCTCAGCAGAACAGCAGTTTAACCCGCAGTGCCACCACGTCCCTATAACTAGGAGAAGGTTAATTACGCACAAATTAATTTTGACCAGAGTTTCCTCCCCGTCAAAAAATGAGGTTAATTGGGGGTGAATAGAGGGCTCGCCTCTTGTCCCAGCCCCTTCTTCCCACCCCCACCACTCACCAGCCTTGCTTTTCATTCCACTGCCCCATAATTTCTCCAGGCTGTTCCCTCCCTCTCCCCAGTGGTGCATTAGAGATGGTACATGCTTGTTCTTGGCTAGTTTGGTCCACGTCTCTTCCACTTGATCAGCTACAACTGGTAGAAATAGCACCCTGGGGCCAGGGCCAACTCTAGGAGCTGTGGGGTCCAATGCAGGGCATTCCTGCCGTGCCCCCAACCCACCTCCCAGGGCCCCCTCTCACTAAGAAAAGAACTTGTGCTGTGTGCAGCACCTGGCAATATGATATGATGACATCACTGCAGAGGCGTTATCTAGGGTGTAGCGTGGAGTGGCAAGAGCCATGGGCGCTGTTTTCTTGGGGGCACTGATGGCCCTCAGCCCCACCAAGCAGCACCCTAGAAGACGCACCCTCCCCCCGCTTGCCGAGCAGGGAGAAGCTGCATCTTCCCCCCCCCTGCCTCCAATACCCAGCCGGCGGGGAACCGTGCCTCCCTGGCTAGACAGCCAGGGATGCACGGGTCCTTCTGACTGGGCTCAGAGAGTTGGGAAGGCACGCATCTCCCTCCCCTCCGATTGGGCAAAAATGCCCAATCAGAGGCCGAGGGAAGGCACGCGCCTCTCCCCCTCCAACCAGGGAGGCGCAGTGCCTCCTGGCTGGAGGCCAAGGGGGTGTGTGGCTTCTCTGTGCATGGAGAGAAGTCACACCGCTCGACGTCATAATGTTGCAATGTCATGACATGCCATGGGTGCAATTTCGCCCTGGTACGCCTCTGCATCACCGCCAACTGCTTCCAGGAGGCCCATTTTGGGCAATTTAGAGGCAGGGGCAGGTTGGAGGGCCCAATTCAAAGCTGCTCTGCTCGCCCCACTGACTTTCAGTCCATAGAGATCACGGCTGCAGCAGCAAGCAATGTGTTCTCTGCCCCCTGTGCAAGATCCCGCCCCCCCAAAAAAATGTGGGACCCAATGTGACAACATTGGTTACATTGCCTTATAAGGCTGACAGAAATGAGCCCATTGGCTAAAATGATTGGATGGGTGGATTCGGATGAAGAGCAACGATGGAGCTGAAGACTGCTGTATTCTTGGAGCCGTGCTCCAGATGGACCACTCAGGTTCATTAGAGTTCAACGGCCTCGTTTCCTCTCTCGCCCTCGCATGTCTATAGTCCCGCTGTTCTTCCTGGCCTGGCTCGGCTGTGCCCAACAGTCTCACAACTGCAACAAATCTGGCCTGAGCGACTCCTTCTTTGGATTCAACTACGATGTCAAGTGCTGTGACAGCGACCTCTGTAACGGGATCCCTCAGCTTGAACACCGATGGCCATGGAATGGGGCCACCTGCCACCTGCTCCCCAGTTTTGGAGGACTACTCTTTGGAGCCCTATTTCACTGGGTGTGCCTGATGTGAGAGGCTCTGCAATAACAGACACAAATCCAGCAAATCATGTGCGCTCTCTCTCTCTCTCTCTCTCTCTCACACACACACACACACACACACACACACACACCACCCAGGGACTGTACAATGATGGAACAACCTTAAAGAGACCCTACAATACTGTGCCGGACTCTATGGGATCAAGGAAAGGATCCCTACAAACACAGTCGTTCTGAAAATTCCTCCTGGCGAATTGGTAGTTAATCTGTGGAACTCTTTGCCACAGGAGGTGGCGATGGCATCTGGTCTGGATGCCTTTAAGAGGGGATTGGACGGATTTCTGGAGGAAAGGTCCATCGTGGGCTATTAGGCAATGATGGATTGTGCAACCTCCTTACATTGGTGGTGGGCTACTTCAGAGTGCCGGGTGCAAGGGAGTGGCAACGGGATCCAAGCATCTTGTCTCATGCCTTCCTGGGGCACCTGGTGGGGCTGCTGTGAGATACAGGAAGCTGGACTAGATGGGCCTTTGGCCTGATCCAGCAGGGCTCTTCTTATGTTCTTATGGGAACCATCTAAGTCAGTAATGGCAAACCTACGACACCGGTGTCAAAGGTGTCTCACCACAGCATTTGGGGTGACGCACCAGCATTCACCAATACGTGCCAAAAACTGTGCTTGTTTTACTCATTTTTTCAATTTTGTAATTATCTGATCTTTCTTTATGTAATACACAGCACCACACATGATTGGATTGTATTTTTTGTTCAAATAAACGAAGGTAAAGAATTGTTTCTCTCTTGTTTGGGAGTGGGGTCAACACACCAGCAGATTCATGTTAAGCATTTTCCTAAGTTTTGACACGCCGAGACCAAAAGGTTCGCCATCACTGACCTAAGTCCTATGGAGGCTGGGCCACAGCAGCAACACGATCCCCAGGTTGGCACTGCTGCCAGGGAAAGAAGAGGGCTTTCTAGCATGCCTGGAGGTGGCGCTGGCCCCTGGGGGTAGGGGGAGCCCTGAGGATGCCTGCAGACTCTCCAAGCCTGGAAATGACTAAAAATCACAACTGGAAGCTACTTCCGGTTTTGCAATAAGAAATCTGAAGTGGCTTCTGGTCACGATTAATAGATATTTCTAGGCTTGAAGAGCCCTGTGGAGGCATCTGTGGGGCTCCCCGCAACCACCCACCCACAGGCTGCTTTCAGATGAGCTAGAAAGCGCCCTTCTTTCCCTGGTAGCGGCACAATTGCGGGGATCACGTTGCTGCTGTTCAGTGACGTCATCCGAGCGCGCGAAGTACCGGAACGCTCAGATGATTGACAGCCCTCCGCCCCTATGGCGGAGGGCTGCCACGCCTCCCCAAGCCTCACTGCACCAGAATCACTCCATTTTAGAGTGATTCTGGACACAAGGGAGGGAGGGCAGGCCCAGCAGCAGCTCGCCCGTCCTCTGGAGAGGCGGCATGGCCCGGACCCTCCACGGAACTAGCGGAACGGAGTACCGGGCCGTTCCGCCTGGATGACGCCTCTGCTGCTGTTACCCTCTCCCCCTTAAGGAGCTGGAGCTCAGTGCCTCCCACCAGTTTGGGCAGCACTGGTGTACAAGATTCAGGGCGCAATCCTAGCCTGGAGTTAGGCCAGCACAGTTAGGCCAGCAAAGTTTGGCCAGCACAAGGGACACTGTAAAGGGCGTTTGGACCACTCTCGGAGTCGGGGGGATGGCACACATTGTATGCTGGGCTCTCTGACTCCAAAAGTGGCCTTCTCTGTACCTTTAACAGTGACAGGACATACATTCCTGGGGAGGTGTCATAGCTTGGTGGGTAAAGCCTATCCATTGTATGCAGGAGATTCCAGAATCGATCAGTTTCAGGCAAGGCAGAAAAACATGCCTGTCTGAAAACTCAGAGCCACTACGGGTTGACTATACTGAGGGCGCAATCCTAACCTGGAGTGAGGCTGGCAGTTAGGTCAGCAAAGTTTGGTCGACACAAGGGGCATCCTAAAGCGAGTTTGGACCACTCCTGGAGTCAGGGAGGATGGCGACCTGACACAGTCAAGTCTTGCTGCAGTAGAAGGCAGTGTCATCCGCAGATGCCACCATTTGTGTTGCAGGGTGTTAGTGAGGGGGAAAGCTGCACGTGTTTCGCTCTATCATGCAGCTAACTTCAGCACCCAGGAACCTCTGCTGAGAAAGGAGCTGACCACTCTAGTTGGACTTTGTGGTCCTGCTCGATAGCAGGGTCAACTAATTGTGCAGAGTTAGCTTGAGGAGCAACTGGGCACTATGGGGGAATTGGGGGGAGGGAGGCCCGAACAGAGAAGGAGTCTCAGGTCCATAGATCATTTATTAGGTATCATTCTTCCATACTTCATTTGGTGGACCAGCCCCCAGCTTCCCAATCCAAAAACAACATCCTGTTCCTGGACTGGATCCATCTCCAGCTCAGTCCACGAACTGACCTCCTCCTCCTCTGCCTGCGATGGATCCATCACACTTCCTGGTCCTCTGGGCGAGTCACCTTTGTAGTCCCTCTTCTGGCTGCTGGCTACCTGAAGTCTCCTCTAGAACATCAGGGGACACTTCTGCAGGTGACTCATTGGAGGTCCCCACTTGTTTGCCCATTTCCTCGCTGAAGACCTCACCCTCGACGTGGATCAAAACTTCTTCGGTATTGATTGCTCGACTGGGTTGTGACTCCGCCGATTCCGGTTCTTTCCCCTCTTTCTCGTTGGGCAGTTTCCTTTTCCCACCAGATGCCAATACCTTTGATCTAAGAGAATATTCTCTTCCCAGTGTTCTGGAACAACTAGACAGCCCTGTATCTGCCCGTTTCCCATTGGAGAATGTCCTTCCCCCAAATGGTGTTTTTTCCTCCTTATTCCTACTGCTAGATGCCCCTTCTTCCCCCTCGGTGACACTGGATGACATTTGTGCTTTTGGCTTGTTGACAGTTCTCCTCGCCAAGTTGGATGGACCCTCCTCTGCGCTTCTCCTCCCTTCCGATCTCCTTATCCGAAACGATGGCCCGTCTTTCCCTCGCCTCCCACTGGGTGGCCCTATTGCCCTGCTCGATGACCCGGTGTCCCCCAATGCCAACACAACTTCTCTGTGGCAATGCTCATCTCCAATGATGTTGAAGATGGAGATCCAGTTCTCCCCCTGTCCCGAAACCATCTTGAAGTTCTTTCCATCGCAGTCAACGAAGACGGTCGCGTTCGCCCGATGTCGTGGGGACAGCGCATTGAATTCCTGCAGGGCTCGCTTCAGGCAGGCCCGGAGGTCGATGGTACACCCTTTCATGCCTTCCGTTTCCTTCCACATCTTGAGCAGGTTCGCCGCCGTGAGCGGCATTTCACGGCAGCTCAACCTGTCCAAGTAGACGTCGACGCTGGAAACGCGAACCCGGTAGCGAGGTTGCTTGTCGGCAAAGAGGACGTAGACGTGGGACCTTCCCTTGCCAGAAATGAAATCCAAGCACAAACTGCCGCACTCAATGGTCAGTTCCGCATTACTCTTGAGCGAAGACGGTTCCTTTGTGATTTCTGTGATGGCGAGATCCAAGCATGCGCGGAGTTCCCTGGTGGACTCATCCCACCTGGCCAGCTCCTGCCTCACCTTCTCCAAATTCTCAGGGGTTAGTGGAGGTGGGCTGGCAGACAACCGATCCAGATACACGTCCAGACTGGAGATCTCAAGGTTATAGCAGGTTTTTCTCTTTAGCCATGAAACCACAATCTTGTTCTCACCCCCGCCGGAGACAAATTCCATCCTCTTCCTCCCTTTCACTTGGACAGTCAGGGTGGCATTGTCTTGGAGACAGCGTGGCTCATGAGGAAACTCTCTGAGAGCATGGTCTAAACAGGCTCGCAGCATCTCGTCAGACCCCTGTTGGCCAGTCTCCAAAGACTTCTGCACGGACACTAAGTTGTCTACACTGAGTGGTGTTGGAGGTCTGTGGTTGGGGATGCAGGCACCCATACGAAGAAACACCGAGTCCTATGGAGCCAACACCAAACATGTCTTCCCATGCAGTGGTATCAATGGGCCTCCAAGACCTGGAGGGGAAAAAAAGAAAGCATGCATCTTGGACATTTTCCTCTACAGACGCACCAAGGGTCGGTGGTGAGGATTCCCCAACAGGATTCATGGACAATAATACAGAAGGTTTGAGAAACGGGAGATCTGGTTCGGTGGCAGGGTCTAGGTGCCAAATGAATGCCTTGGGAGCCCCACTTATCCCATAATAGATAACGTTTAAGAAGTTGAGCCGATGGGTTTAGGGTAAGTAGACATCCTTAGATGGGAGACCCAGTGGTGGCCCTGGGTGATTGGCTGTCCTGGAGCCCAACTCCCAATCAGCTGCCCCTTCCTCCTGAAAGTAATTGTGGTGATTTCATTACATCACTGCAATTCCCGCATCAGCAGGGTTCTGGGCTGCCTCTTCCATGATTTCCCTTTTTAAAAGGGGGGGAGGAGGAGGTAGCCCACAGTGGCGGGATGCAGCTCATTAGAGCTGCTTTGTGCCTATGAAAGCAGCACCCACCGACTCATCCCCCAAGTGAGGAAACAAGCGCCACTTGGAGCTGTGCAAAGCAGCTCCCTGGAGCGGCTTCATGTCACCCCATTCCAAGTAGTGCTCAGCTCCTCCGATACACGGAGGGGGTGGGCACAGCTTGGAGCAGCGCAAAGCCACCCTGGGCAGTGGCGGTGGTCATGGCGCTGCCCCCTTCTGGGTGGCACCCAAAAGCATTTGCCCCATTGACCTCCCACTAGGTACACCCCTGAGGAGACCTCTTTGTTCGCACACAGCAATTCACGTTTCTTTCAATGAGAGGTTCATTCATTACGTATCAGTGATGTGCAATGCGGGGGGTGGAAGGTGCAGCAGAACTGTCCCACCGGAGTTCTTTGAAAAGTGCTGCCACCGTGGCTGTGGTTCCACAACCACGTACAACCCACGGGGTCCAGCTGCCGTGATCACAGTGGTGGCAGCACTTTTGAAAGAACTCCAGTGGGGCAGTTCAGCTTCACCTTCCTTCCCAGCACCACACCTCACTGATACCTATAATATGCATGTGAATTACAAAACAGGGAAGAGGAATTGGGCTATATTTATGGGGCTTGACTCTCAATCCTTTGACCTCTTTCTTAAAAATACTTGGATACCACCAATCCATTACTCCATTTCGAATGAATGCAGAGTGCATATTTCAGGCTGTCCAATAATTCACCATCCTAATTAAATTCAGCCAAGGCCAACAAGTGTGGCAGCAATACAACTCACTGCCTGATGTGTTTTGCACATGGTTAGTGACAGCATCAGGTTGGACAAGCCCTGAATCATGAAGGGTCCGATTTTACCAGCTCAATGATGTGCTGATTTACCAACTAGGGCTGATTTTCAGCACAGTTGAAATTCCCAGATGCTGAAAAAAGGTCAAAATGACTCGCAGCCCAATCCTAACTAGTGCTAGCACCGGTGGAACCTGCTGTCACAGGCTGTCACAAAGCAGCCGTGAAATACTTTGCGATTGTGATAGCAGCTGAAAGGAGGCTTGATGGAGCAAGAAAGCCCAGCGCAGGGGGTGGAACGGGGCAGGAATGGGCAGATCAGGCTTGGGAGGGGGGCAGGTTTGGCAGCAGCAGTACACGCCCAGTGATGTCATGGAGGGGGAACTCAGTTCCACTAGTTAAAATTAGGGCTGACTCCGCCCACTTCACTCTCCCTCCCCCCCCTCCCAATTCCTCTGCAAAGAGCTTTTCTTCTTGGTTGGCCGGCACTCAGAGGGTTAAAGGGAGCAACTCCGGATTCCTAGGGGGGCGAAGGCAGTGATGTCATTCAGGGGGAACGGACCAGAATGGGCGTTCCGCATCCTAACGGGCTCCGTGGCTGGTTCCGGGTTCCCGACAAGTGCCAATCAAAAGTGAGTTCCTGTTCCTAAATCATGTGAATGACACGACTGTACACGCCAAATCCTGACCTCTCCCCTTCCTGGGCCTGATCCACCTGCATGGATCGACGCGGACTTGCGCCAGTGAATGTGAAAGATAGAGGTAATTATAGCAGACCAACCTTGACTGGGATTCACAAACCAAGGAAGGGTCGTGCTGGTATTAGGACCAGGAAAAAAATCGCAAGGTCTTGGATGGTGTTTTTTAAACGACCGACATAATATTTTTTGAAACGATCACTATCTTTAAAAAAAAAAAAAATCTGCATGTTGCTTTCCCTTGAAGGGACACCAGGATGATAGGAAGCTAGGTTTTACTTCACAGTAGAACTGCCAATTGACCAGAAGAAAAAAACGAAACTAACTTGTACAAGCAGCCTGTAATGCAGAAATCAGTGAGTGAAACGTCTCATGACAAAGATGCAGTCAGTCCCTGTTATCCACTAGGGTTAGGTTCCTGGAAATCCTTGGGGATAGCGAATTTGCAGATAACGACCTATTGAGCCTATGGGGTCAATGGGGTTAGGTGCAAGGGATCTGCCATCAGATGAATCCAACAGAGACCCTCAGGAAGCCTGCAGAGTGCAGCAGGAAGTGCCAAAAGATCTCTGAATGTTGCAGAGACCTTCAAAATGGCACCCTCAACCCACATGGACCCCTTAAATATCGCCGGCAGATGCTTCCACCAGCCATTTGTTTCAGCCGGTAGTGGCTTTCACAGGTGGTTGGAAGTTCTTTGGGATCAGAGGAAGGAGCCAGCAGTGGCGGTCCGGGCCGGGAGTGCGCCCCATGGCAGGCGCTGAACATGCGCCCCCCTCCAAGTTGCCCCACTCCCACGCGTCACACAGTCACGCCTCCCTTACCCCGAAAACGCTCTATTTCGGAGCGTAAGGGAGGCGTGGGCGGGCCAGAAACCGCACGGTCTCTCCCGGACTGCGCGCAATGGCGCCCCACCACTGCCCCATGCCCCATGGCTCGTGCCATGGGGTGCTACAGGTAAGATACACGCCTGGGAGCCAGTCCAGTCCAAGGCTGAGGGGGTAAAATGATGGTTTTTCCAAGACAAAGACAAGCAAGGGAAAACTTAGACAGTGCTGGCAGGGTGGTGTGAAGGTGTTGAGGGTCACGGACTACTGCCATATTAGTGCCAGGCTATATGGGGAAGTGCTCAGTTAATTGGTGCTTAATTGGCTGGAATTCAACCAATGACATAGGAGCGGGGCTTTTGTAGGGTTGATCAAGCTACAAACTGGTGGGAAACAAGGATGTTGCCACAGCCAGGGAGAGGGGGCCCTTGCAACAGGTGATAGCAATGAGGCCTGGAGGATGGCCTTGTCCAATCCACACCTGTCCGGGCTCTTGGTTTTTGGCCAGGTGCCTGCTGTCTCCCACAGCAAGAGACCCGCCAAGGACTCTGGATTGCTGGGCTGCAGACAGATGGTTTCTGGGCCCTGCGCACCATTTTAAAGGGGTCAGCACTGGCTGCCGGTGCCATTCTGAAGGTCCCTGCATCCTTCAGAAGGTCTCTGCGTAGTGGATCATGAGGACAGAGGTGCAGATAATGAGGAAAGTAGCAGTTCTGCCCCTCGCAGGAATTGGGAAGAGGCACATTTGCAGATAGCGAGTTCGCATATAAAGAGGACTGTCCGTACATGCATTCAAGCCTGCAGATCACATGACAGTTAAAGGCAGAGGAGCATGAGCCACTAAAGATGCTGATCACCCCATTCACAAGACTGCAGCTCTATCTCCCATGTCAACTCATCCAGAAGAATTACTGCTACCTGGCACCCCAATGCACAACCAGCAAGAAGGCTTACAGTGCAATCCTGTGCACGTCTATTCAGAAGTCCCACTTATTTCAGTGGAACTGACTCCCAGATAAACATGCATAAGATTGCAGCCCTAGATCCCCCCATGGCACCTACCCATGCCAGCATGCAATGAAAGAGGACACAGTTCCCCTTTCCATCAACCGACATACAGGTGCGTCAGATCAATGCACGTGCTACAGGTGCCCCACCTATGTAAAAGGAGCCCAAGGACTTGAGCAAAAGGGCGAAATGAAGACAACATGGGAGCTGTAGATCAGGATTGACAGCTGTAGCCCCGGCTGAGAATATCCCAGAGTGATAACCTTTGGGAAGGTTACCAGAGTCAGGAATGGAGGGAAATCCACTTACCTCTGAGTCTGGGGGTCTTGGCATCCATGGGAGTTGGGAAGAGGCACAGAGAGAATGCAGCTTGATTCTCATTGGCCTATTTAGCTGTGATGTCACAGACCCATCACTTGGAGTTCCGTTCTATCATGTGTTCCGTAGACGGAATCACTGATAACTCCTGGATGGGGTCAAAGATCAGCTGGGCAAAGCTAGGCTAGAGAGACAGGTTCTTCTCAGCCCTGCTCGTTTGCTGTATTGCAAGCTTCTGCATCACTAAGCTGCAAAATTCTGTCACACACACCCCACTCCTCTGAATTATTACACAACAAAGCTGCAGCCTTTAATCAGCTAACTGAAATATTTTCCATGCAACCCCCACTAACTGGGCAAAGAGGCAACATTGCAATTGGTGTCCTCTTATATTTAGCAGTGTGGGGGAGAAACTGTCTCTCCACCCCCATCCCCACGCTCTGTGTGGGTTTTTTTGTTTTTGTTTTTTTAAGAGAAGCTCCCCTCTCCCCATGCTATTTCCTTAAAGCAGTGGTATTCACTTTTAGACCAGGATCCACTGTTAGAATGTCAGTTGTGTCAGCATCCACCAGAAATGATGTCATTCACTTGTAAGTCATGTAACAGGAAGTGACACCATCAAGCAGGAAGTGCTGTCATTGTAACATAATCAAATGACACTCCTGAAAATGCAAATTGGCATTCGTGGACTGCAGCCATTGTACCACCATGAAACATCTCTGCCAAAAAGCAAGATGAAGACAAAATATGATGTTAAAGCACAGAACTAAAAACAAAATAAAAAAAAACCCTGTCTTGAAAATTCAAATGGTTAACACTCACAAAAGGAATATAACAAGAATAAGGTCTGCACTTTCCAAAATGGCTCTCCCAGATTTCCACAATCCACCTGACATCGGGTCGTGACCCACCAAGTGGGTCCCGACTCACAGTTTGAATAACACATGCTAGGGTGTGCTTTACCACTAAGCCATGCCCACCCCACTTTCTGGAAGCCCCTTTGGAGCACTGGAAGCTCCCAAAGCCTTGAATGTTTCTGTGGAATGCAGTGCTCTTTGCCTCTCACATAAAAAGACCCAGGATCCTTGGACTCCTTCCCCTGCCCCCTCCGAGTAGCCGAGTGCCTGCAAATCCATCAGTCAGAGGTCCCTCATCACATTTGTCTTACAACACTCTCTAGTGAACCAAGCCCAACGGATGCACCACTGGGCACCAGAGCTGCAAGGATCTGTTTGCACCTCAAATGCAGAGTCCAATTCAGCAATCAAAGAGGAAACAAAACCAAGAGGTGCTACAAGAAAACAGGTACACAGCTTGGCTAATGTCTCATAAGAAGATAAGAAGAGCCCTGCTGGATCAGGCCAAAGGCCCATCTAGACCAGCTTCCTGTATCTCACAGTGGCCCACCAGGTGCCCCAGGGAGGCATGAGACAACAGGATGCTTGCATCCTGTTGCCACTCCCTTGCACCCGGTACTCTGAAGTAGCCCACCACCTTTGTAAGGAGGTTGAACAATCCATCATTGCCTATAGCCCACGATGGACCTTTCCTCCAGAAATCTGTCCAATCCCCTCTTAAAGGCATCAAGACCAGATGCCATCACCACCTCCTGTGGCAAAGAGTTCCACAGATTAACTACCCGCTGGGTACAAAAGTACTTCCTTTTATTTGTTTTAACTCTCCCAACCCTCAGGTTTAGCAGATGCCCCTTGGTTCTGGTGTTTTGAGAGAGGGAAAAGAACATCCCTTTATCGACTCTATCCCTTCCATGCATTATTTTGTACGTCTCAATCATGTCCCCCCTCAGGCACCTTTTTTCTAGACTGAAAAGCCCCAAACACTGCAGTCTTTCTTCATAAGGGAGGTGCCCCAGCCCCGTAATCATTTTTGTCGCTCTCTTCTGCACCTTTTCCAGCTCCACTATGTCCTTTTTGAGGTGCGGTGACCAGAACTGTACACAATATTCCAGGTGCGGCCTTACCATTGATTTGTACAATGGCATGATATTGGCTGTTTTATTCTCAACCCCTTTTTTAATGACCCCAAGCATGGAATTGGCATTCTTAATTGCTGACGCACACTGGGTCGATACCTTCATTGAATTGTCCACTAGCACCCCAAGATCTCTCTCCTGAGCTGTCACAGACAGCTCAGAACCCATTAGGCTATAGGTGAAGTTTTGGTTTTTTGCCCCAATGTGCATCTCTTTACACTTGTCTATGTTGAAACACATCTGCCATTTGGCTGCCCATTCCCCCAACTTGGAGAGATCCTTCTGGAGCTCTTCACAATCCTTTCTGGTCTTCACCTCCCGGAAAAGTTTTGTGTCATCTGCAAACTTGGCCACCTCGCTGCTTATCCCTGTCTCCAGGTCATTTATGAATAAGTTGAAAAGCACAGGCCCCAAGACAGATCCCTGGGGCACTCCACTTTTCACCTCTCTCCATTCTGAAAATTGCCCATTGACCCCCACTCTCTGTTTCCTGGCCCTCAACCAATTCTGGATCCATAAGAGGACCTGCCCTCTTATTCCCTCACTGTGAAGTTTCTTCAGCAGCCTTTGGTGGGGGACTGTGTCAAACGCCTTCTGTAAATCCAGGTATATAATATGATATCCACAGGTTCACCCACATCCACGTGCCTGTTGACCTTTTCAAAGAATTCCAAAAGGTTCATGAGGCAAGACTTACCCTTACAGAAGCCATGCTGACTTTCCTTTAGTAGTACTTTTTCCTCTACGTGTTTTAGGATTTTATCTTTGATGAGGCTTTCCACCATCTTACCCGGAACAGACGTTAGGCTGACCGGCCTGTACTTTCCAGGGTCCCCCCTTCTCCCTTTTTAAAAGATTGGCGTGACATTGGCTATCCTCCAATCCTCTGGCACCGTGGCCGTTTGAAGGGACAAGTTGCATACTCTAGTTAAGAGGTCAGCAACTTCGTTCTTTGGTTCCTTAATAACTCTTGGGTGTATACCATCTGGGCCTGGCGACTTATCTATATGTAGTTTATCAATTTGATCTAAAACATCTTCTTTATTAACCATTATCTGCTTTAATTCCTTAGTTAGGAAGGGTTGTTCCTAACATTATGTTACAATGAAAACACTTCCTGCTTAATGACATCACTTCCTGCCACAAAATCACTTCCAGACTACTCAATCAATCAAATAGGTACTTACAGTACATACCGCTTTTCAACACGAAGTTCACAAAGCGGTTTACAAGCAAATAGTAATAATAATAAAATTAAAATGGCTCCCTGTCCCAAAGGGCTCACAATCTTAAAAAAAAGGCAGACCACCAGCAACCACCACTAGAAAGACTGCGCAGGGGTGAAGAGGGACAATTTCTCTCCCCCTGCTAAATATTGGAAAAAGTGCCTCTTGCCCAGTTAGCAGGGGTGAAGTAATGACATCACTTCCAGTGGGTCCCAAAGTAATGACATCACTTCCGGTGGGTTCCAACACGAGTGCCAGTCTAAAAGGTTTCAATACGACTGCCTTACAGACATCAGACACAGGAGCATCTCTGACCCTCAGGTACAAACACTTACATTTGGGCAGCCCACCCCAGGCAACACAGCAGCCAGCAAGGTCTGAGGAGTATCCAGGCTTCCCTCCAGCCACCACTACCTACTAGCATCCACCAAGTCCAGGGGCAGAGCAAGGGCTATAGGTGGAGGTTTTGATTGGCTCTTGCTCCAGCTGGGTGGCCAGGAGCTAATTGGCCAGCCAATTGTAAACAAACCCTTGCGCAAGTGCTGAGCTGCACACAGCTGATGATAATTAGAAGATGTTTTGCACAGGGAAGATTAGCAGCAGCTGGGGCTCTTGGCCCATGCCCAAGTTCTTCTAGGAAAAAAAACTCTATTGGGATTCTCAGAGGCCAGATGATTTTGGGGGCTGGCCCCAGCCATTATAGGCAATGAGGGTGGTTTTCTGGGAATTGAAGAGCCCTGTGGGAGCAAGGGCCCTGAAGACTGCATAAACAAAACAACATAATGCAGAGAATTCCCACTTCCCTCAAAGAAGAGGCTGAAATAAATTATCAATGATAATTGATGAATGAAATAAATAATCAATAAAAGATTACAGCTTTACTGAGAACGAAAAAGATGGACATATAGCATACAAAGAAATAATAAAAATGTGTTTCTTTGCTGTACAGTAGTGTAATATGTTCCTGTCTTATGGTAGTTGGATGTAATGCAATGTGTATTTGGTGTGCCTGAGGAAAGGAAAGGAGGAAGGTTTTTAGGAGTCCTTTCTTTTTCACCCCAGCTTTGGGGAGGGGGAAAAGAGGGGGGAAGGAGTTTCAGGGCACAATCCTAACTTGGAGTTCGGCCGGCATAGTTAGGCCAGCAAAGTTTGGCTGGCACAAAGGACACCGTAAAGCAATGGTATTCAACCCTTTTAGATGGGGGCCCATTTTTTAGAATTGCACTTGTGTCAGGATCCACCGGAATTGATGTCATTAACCTGGACGTGATGTGGCAGGTAGTGACATCATCAAGCAGGAAGTGCTGTCATTGTAACATCATGACAATCCTGAAATGTAAATTGGCATTCTTGGACTGCAGCAATTGTACAACCATGAAAATTCCCTGACAGGAAGCAAGATTAAGACAAAATATGGTGTAAAAGCACAGAACTAAAAACAATTTTTTTAAAAAAAATACTCACTTGAAAATTCAAACTGTTAGCACTCACAAAAGGAATATAACAAGAGTAAGGTGTGCAGTTTCCAAGATGACTGCTCCCAGCTTTCCATGACCCACCTGACATCAGGCTGCAACCCACCAAGTGGGTCCTGACCCACAGTTTGAATAACAGTACCATAAAATATGTTTGGACCACTCTCAGAGTCAGAGAGGCCAGCACACAAACGGGCGCCGTCCTTCCTGACTCTGAGAGTGGTCCAAACTAGCTGTATTATTATTATTATTATTTATTTGATTTTTACCCCGCCTTTTTGCCCGGAGGCACTCAAGGCAGCATCACAATATAAAAAGAAACAATATAAAATTAACATTAAAAAACAATTAAAAACAATGTTAAAAACAATACAACAAAATTAAAAACAGATACAATTTAAAAAACAACATGTCCAGTGGATCATAAAATTATAAAAATACACAAACCAGCCAGCCATCTTTACAGTGTCCCTTGTGCTGGCCAATCTTGGCTGGCCTAACTGTGCCAGCCTAACTCCAGGCTAGGATTGCGCTCTCATACACAATTGCATATCTACCTGCATGCTTCTTCCTTCAGGTCGCCGATACAGGATTCCATATGTTAAAACATCTAGGCCAGTGATGGGATCTGGAAATCAGGATCCGGAACACTGGGCGGGACTTACGTGTGATTGCCAGCCCGTCCGTTCTGTTCCGCCGCCTGCCCGCCGGCCGCGTGGGCTGCCACCAGTTGGCGCGCCCCACCGCTGCTCGCCCAGGCACCCGGCGCACCCCCCACCCGTCCCCCCCGGCAAGCAGGTGCCCCCTCCGAGGCCAGGGCAGCCTGAGCAGCGGGCAGGCAGGCGGTGGAACGGACAGGCAGCCAATCACATGTAAGTCCCGCCCAGCATTCAGGGTCCTGATTTCCAGATCCCATCACTGATCTAGGCACATGAATGGTTTCTTTCCTTGTGCCATTAAGCTGCTGAATTTATAATCGTGCTGAGGTGTTGCTGGAGTAAATATCGAGGCGGTGTTTCATCTTGAATAATGCCTTTATCTGTTTTTGTGTATTTATGCTTATTATGTATGTGTAGTATTGTACGTAGGTAGCCTGCAGCCGAATCAAATTCCAAGTATGATGTTCCTACTTGGCCAATAATCAATCAATCAATCAATCAATCAATCAATCAATCAATCTATCTATCTATCTATCTATCTGTCTATCTATGCTTGAGAAGATTGCCTTGCTGGGATCAGGAGGCCCTTTGAGCAGCACCTGTGGAACTTCTGGACTGACACAACATGGCTGTGCTGTGTCCAGACAGAGTGACATCGTGCTGGAAGAATGTTTGGGATTCCTGCTATGTGAAGAATGTTTGGGATTCCTGCTATGTGAAGATCAGGGGAGGTAGGTTAATTATCAGGGATATCTGTGTGATAGGAATGGCTTGAAGTGTTCTGTTTTTATGTGTAAAAATGTAAGGGAATTCTTTCTGATGCAAATACCTTTTCTTAACACCTTTACTTATTTATCTTAGGGTTTGTAAATGACTGGCTATATACCTAAATGATCAGACATCAATAATCAATCAGTATATTTACCAGAAAGAGTTTATTCGCAGCTGAAATACAAATTACATGGTTCCTGTCTGATGGATTTCTCTCCCCGAATCACTCTTGCACAGACATTTTATAGAATTGAGTACACAAATTATCTCGTCACTTGTGACTTCACATTCTATTCCTTATATAGCCAAACCTTCCACTCAGGATCTATTTCGAAAGTCTTCTTTTGGCTAGAGTGCAACCTTTGGCCTATTGTCCACTCTGTGCTAACTCTGGGCTCAACTCCAGGGCAGGATGACCTGCCATCTGCAACCAATATTCTTTTGTGGCTATAAAGCTTTCAAGGTCGTTTTGCAACTCCTGGCCACAATACTTATGTTCCCAGCGTTTGGCACCTAAATTGTGAACGTGGCTTTATGGACCATGAACTATTCTCAGGATCAATGGAAACAACACAAAAAGGCCTAGATAAAATGAAATGAATTGAATATTATTAAATATGAGCAAGCCCAACCAAATTCCATGCTTGGGATAATCAAAAAAAGGGTTGAGAATAAAATGGCCAATATTATTATGCCACTGTACAAATCGATGGTAAGGCCACATCTGGAGTACTGTGTACAGTTCTGGTCGCCACACCTTAAAAAAGAAATAGGGGAACTAGAGAAGGTGCAGAAGAGAGCAACCAAAATGATTACGGGGCTGGGGCACCTCCCATATGAGGAAAGGCTACAGCGTTTGGGTCTCTTCACCCTAGAACAAAGGCGCCTGAGGGGGGACATGATTGAGACATATAAAACTACGCACGAAAGGGACAGAATCAATAGAGGGATGTTCTTTTCCCTCTCTCACAATACCAGAACCAGGGGATTTCCACTAAAATTGAGTGTTGGGAGAGTGAGAACAGATAAAAGGAAATACTTTTTTACCTAGCGGGTAATTAACCTGTGGAACTCCTTGCCACAGGAGATGATGATGGTATCTGGCCTAGATCCTTTTAAAAGGGGACTGGACAGATTTCTGGAGGAAATGTCCATCACAGGCTACAGGCCATGATAGGTAGTGCAACCTCCATACTTTAGAAGTATGCTACCTCAGAATGCCAGGGAATGCAGGGAAGTGGCAACAAGATGCAGGTATCTAGTTGTCTTGCGTGTTCCCTGAGGCATCTGGTGGGCTGCTGAGAGATGCAGGAAGCTGGACTAGATGGGCCTTTAACCTGATCCAGTGAGGTTCTTCCTATGTTCTTATGTTCAAATATTTCTCCATCATTTCTAATCAAGGTGCAGGTGCAGGAACCCTTGGGCCAACACTGCTGCTAGCATAGGCCCAATGACACTAGCGCTGCTACGCTGGCGCTAGTGACATTGGGCCGACGCATGAAGCATCAGCCCAAGGCGCGTCATAGGACTGCACCCTCAATTGATTTGTTCCTTCTTTTGTAGCGCCCGGGCTGCCATCTCCCACCACCCTCGCTCTGACAACTTATACTCGATCATTCCAAAATTATAGGATATACTGATTAGGTTCTCTCCCTTCCCAGCAACCAACACGACCCTCTCATTGCTGGTCATGATCATCATTTTGGCGTTGCTCTGAACGCACTGGGGTTCCAAGAAGAATTTGCGTATAGCCTCATCCAGGCATCGCCGTAGCTCTCCCCACTTTGAGAGACCCAGCTGGTCTCTCACCTTCCACAAGTTCTCCAGGGTTAATGATTCCACCCCGGTTTGGAGACGTTGCATGACGACACCCCAGTCCCTGACCTGGATGTCATACTTGGGATCCCCGTGCTTAAAGAAGACCGAAATCTTGTAGGTTCCCTGGCCAGAGATGAACTTCATCACCTGCCCAGCGCACTCCACCAGCATCTCAGCATCCTGCTGGACCACGGTGGGCTCCATCGGGAATCGTTCCACTGCTCGGTCAAAGCAGGCCAAAGAAGAAAACCCTTTTCTGGACGAACCCCAAGAATGGAGATGGCTACGGATGTTGAGGAGAGTCCCAAGGGTGAGGGGCTGAGCGCTGGCACAAAGACGGGAAAAGTAGAGGTCCCAGTAGGGCACGAAGACATCATACTGGACCTTGCCTTGATTGTGGAAGACTGTGATCTGGCATTCTCCTTGACCAGAGGTGAACTCTGCCAAAGTGTGCCCATCAGAAATGGTGAGACGGGCATTGCTTCTCACACACACGGGCTCCTTCTGAAGTTTCTCCAGAGCACAGCTGAAACAGGCGGCCAGTTTGCTACTGGGATCCTCTCTGCTCTTGGCCAACAGCAAGTTCTTGAACATGAGCTCTTTCGGCACACAGGTTGCCATTCTGTTGTGTGAAGCCGCCTTGGCGCTAGAACAAGACCATTAAAAAACACAAGTAAATTATGCAACGCTCGAAATAAGAGCATAACATAAGAACATAAGAAGAGCCCTGCTGGATCAGGCCAAAGGCCCATCTAGTCCAGCTTCCTGTATCTCACAGAGGCCCACCAGGTGCCCCAGGGAGGCATGAGACAACAAGATGCTTGCATCCTGTTGCATCCTGAAATGAGTAGGCATCTGTCAGTACCGCATCTCGTCGTTCCTCCACTTTGCAGAAGAGTGATGTGAGCAGTGCAGTGCTGTGAGGAGCACAAGGCCACAAGTGTGCACCATGGGAAAGAACTGGGGTCTCTTTGACATATAGGACTCTGGGTATCCCCCTACCCTTAAAATAGGAGACTGGCTGCCCTATGGAAGAGTTACAATGTAGGAATCAGCAAATGACTTGGTGTCTTTTTTGAGTAGAAATAAGGGGCATAATAGGGACGTGGTGGCGCAGCGAGTTAATCCGCTGTTGCTGGGCTTTCCGACCACAAGGTTGGGAGTTCAAGACCGTGCGACGGAGTGAGCTCCTGTTGCTTGTCCCAGCTCCTGCCAACTTAGCAGTTCGAAAGCACCTAAATGCAAGTAGAGAAATAGGGACCACTTTGGTGGGAAGGGAACGGTGTTCCGTGTACTACGGCGTAGAGTCATGCCGGCCACATGACCACGGAAGCTTTGTCCTCGGACAAACGCCGGCTCTACAGGCTTTGAAACAGATGAGCACCGCCCCCTACAGTCGGTCATGACTAGACCATTCGGTCGTGGGGAAACCTTTGCCTTTACCTTTCAAGGGGCATAATAAGGAATATTTATTCATTGATTGATTTATTGAAATTTCTAATGGGGCACCCAAGGCAGCTCACAATATTAAAATTAGAAACAATAACATAGAACAAAATACAATGAAAAAATTAAAATAGCACAAAACAATTTAAAAAGGAACAGGCCCCAATGGATCCCACAATTGCAAGTTAAAAATGCCAGCCCAGCATGCAGGCATTTCCTGGTATCCACTGGGCTCCATTCTGGGCTCCCCAGTGGATACCAGAAACTTCTGTTCCTGGGGACACCTTTTCATTGACAGGGGAACATCAGTGGTTTTGCTTTTGCTGCAACAAGTAAAAAAAAAAAAGATTTGTTTAACATTCCCCTGTCTTTTTAATAGGTGTCCCAGTCTCCATGGCATCCGTGGATAACTGAAACGGTGGATACTGGGGCATGTCTGTATCCGTGCAAAATGGGTAGTGGCAATGGAAGAGGGAGAGAAATAGTTGGGCCAGGAGGATTGGATTAAAGGAGTCCTTGATTGGAAGGGTGGAAATAAAAGCTGGGGAGAAAAAGGAATTTGTTAAGCAAGTGAGAAGGGAAGGGAAGGGTTGGGTGCTCCCCACTCCATTTTCAAACCTGATTAACTTTTGAGCACGATCCTGGCTCCTGTCTGTACCTGGTTTTACAATGATTTTTCTATGCCATCCGTTTTGGCTTGTAGCAAGTGGACCTTTCCTTTTAATGAGACATCCCAAGACAGATTTTACTTTCTTGGGCTCCAAGATCACTGCAGACGGTGACTGCAGCCATGAAATTAAAAGACGTTTACTTCTTGGGAGGAAAGCTATGGCAAACCTAGACAACTGAATACAAAGCCAAGACATCACCCTGCCAACAAAGGTTCGCGTAGTCAAAGCGATGGTTTTCCCAGTAGCAATGTATGGCTGTGAGAGCTGGACCATACGAAAGGCAGAGCGAAAGGCAGAGTGAAAGAATAGATGCTTTCGAATTATGGTGTTGGAGAAGACTCTTGAGAGTCCCCTGGACTGCAAGGAGATCCAATCGGAAGTCAAGCCTGACTGCTCCCTGGAAGGACAAATCCTGAAGCTGAAGTAAAGCTCAAATACCTTGGCCACCTCATGAGAAGATTGGACTCTAGAAAAGACCCTCATGCTGGGAAAGATTGAAGGCAAAAGGAGAAGGGGGCGGCAGGGGATGAGATGGTTAGAGAGTGTCACCGAAGCGAAGAACATGAAATTGGGTGAACTCCGGAGGCTAGCGGAGGACAGGGAGGCCTGGCGTGCTGTGGTCCATGGGGTCGCGAAGAGTTGGACATGATTTAGCGACTGAACAACAACAAGATGACCATGCCTTGGCTCTTATGGAAGCCCAGGTGAAGGGGCATGCCAGGACACCAGAATGGACCTGATCCAACGAACATGGAGCTCAGCAAACCCTCCAGAAGCCAGGTCCCTCTACCACCATCGTACAAAAACAGAGGCTTGAGCTGCTGGTAAAATGAAACTTTGTTTTAGGGCACAATCCTCTGTGCACCCTTAGGTGCACCCTTAATTATTTCGTGCCCCCCCAAAAAATCCACCTTTTGTTCTCACCTCTCCTGGATAAAGTGGATCCTGAGAGGCTCTGCAGTGTTCCAGGGCATGTATGAACGCACCCACACGTGTTCAGAGCCAGTGCCCACTGCGATGAGGAAAATCACCACAATTCTTTTTTGTTTGTGTTTGTTTGGCGCAGGGGCTTCTTTTCAGCAAGGATTTGCTGAAAAGTGCCCGTAACTCCATTTGCAGGGAAGCTTCTCGGGGCAGAGACCTCCTAGTTTTGAAACTCCGGGAGCTTGCCGGGAAAGGTTGTAAAACGAGCAGCCGGCAGATCTGTTTAAGGATCATCTATATTGTGGTATACTGAAGTGTCCTGAGAGTGGGGCGGGGGCGGGGGGGAGAGAAGAGAAAGGCGAGGCACTACTAAGGGGACGGGGGGGGGAGTCTAGCCAGAACCGCGGACAAAATCTGCGTGGGAGGGAGGCGTGGAAGCCTCAGACTTTCCTCCCGGCTCGACTGCTGCCTCGTCCCCCGCTTTAGCTCGTACCTGCAATTTCAACTGGGACTCTCGAACGCGAGGCTGCCGCCCGATCTCCTCCTGCTGGCTGCACGAAAGCCTCTGTGCAACGGTCCCCTTCCCAGCAATCGGTGCTCTCCTCCCTCAACTTAGTGTTAAGTTTCGATTTCCCCACCATGACGTTGACTTCTAGGGTTGGTGCTAAGCGGGCTGAATTTCCTAGGGAGGTCTGCTTGAGGGCACGCGAAAGTGGGGGGCGGGGGAAATGGAGGCACCGCGGGAGACGTGCTTCAGGAAGACGGAGGAGAGCCGAAGTCAAATCATCTCGAAGTCAGCAGCAGACCTCACATTTCATGATTCAATAATCTGAAATGCTGCGTACGTTTGAGCAGACAGGGATGCCCTAAAAAATTAAAGATTTGCTTACAAGGCAGGAGGCACTCTGCACATGATCATGAGCACTTCCTCTACATGCTATTTTTTGTCCAAGAGGGGTTTTTTCCCCATAAAAGAGAGAAGGCATTTTACCGGTGGCATTCCTGGGGCGGGGTAAAACGTTGCATTTTGCAGGAGCCTCGCCTCCAGAGCCATTCGCAGCCTAAAGAGCAAAGCCTCCAGGCCAGTTCTCCAAGCCGCAAATGGCTCTGAAGGTGAGGGGGAAGGGCCCTGGGACACAGAAGCTCAAGCTCCTGCAAAACGTAGCATTTTGCCTCCCTCCAAGGAATGCCACTGCATTTTACATATGGACTTTAAAAAAAAAAAAAACTTGCATCCTTTAATTCCATTTTGTCTAAACAAAATCAGGTTGCAGTGCAAATCACTTTGTATAAATATGTGCAGAAGTGCAACTAGACAAAAAAGCGCCTGGGGCAAGGAAGCGTATGTGGGGCCCCTGGGCAAAGGGAGGGGCCCCAATGCAACCCAGAAGCAGCAGCAGGACCTCAGAAAACTGCCTGAGAGCACCCAAATGCTCCATTGACTTTCTAGGTAAAGCAGAGGCATTGCGACGTCCCAATTTGAAAACCTCTGCAGCAAAGCATTAACGAAATAAAAGGGAGGAACTTTCTTGGAAGTGAACACTCTGCGCATGCTCATGGGGCCTCTGTTCCTACCAAGTACACTAAGTGGTTCTGTTCTGGAGGTCTGACTGGAAGCCAGAATGTGCATAGGCAGTAGAGGGGGCAGGGCAATAAATGCAGCAGGAACCAAAATGTGCCACGTAAGCAGCTCCTCCCACTTGCGGTCCAAACCATTCAGGGGTGATGACAGCAATGCACAGGTGAACCTTGCCTCTTCCTGGGCCTGATCCGTCCTCCTGCCCACCCCCTTTGGTTCCACATTCCACCTGTCCATTCCAACCCCTCCTGCCTCACCCCCAACAACCCCTGGGCAATCTTGCCATCGGCGTTGGGCATCCGATCCGTTGTCCAACATCATGCAGACCTGGCCGCTTGCCACTGAGGGTGGTGGAGACAGGGATAAGCAGCGAGGTGGCCAAGTTTGCAGATGACACAAAACTTTTCCGGGTGGTGAAAACCAGAGAGGATTGTGAAGAGCTCCAGAAGGATCTCTCCAAGTTGGGGGAATGGGCAGCCAAATGGCAGATGCGTTTCAACGTAAACAAATGTAAAGTGATGCACATTGGGGCCAAAAACCAAAACTTCACCTATAGGCTAATGGGTTCTGAGCTGTCTGTGACAGCTCAGGAGAGAGATCTTGGGGTGCTGGTGGACAATTCCATGAAGGTATCGACCCAGTGTGCGGCAGCAATTAAGAAAGCCAATTCCATGCTCGGGGTAATTAAAAAAGGGGTTGAGAATAAAACAGCCAATATTATCATGCCATTGTACAAAGCAATGGTAAGGCCGCACCTGGAATATTGTGTCCAGTTCTGGTCGCCGCATCTCAAAAAGGACATAGTGGAGTTGGAAAAGGTGCAGAAGAGAGCGACAAAAATGATTACGGGGCTGGGGCACCTCCCTTATGAAGAAAGACTGCAGCGTTTGGGGCTCTTCAGTCTAGAAAAAAGGCGCCTGAGGGGGGACATGATTGAGACATACAAAATTATGCATGGAAGGGATAGAGTTGATAGAGGGATGTTCTTTTCCCTCTCTCACAACACCAGAACCAGGGGGCATCCGCTAAAACTGAGGGTTGGGAGAGTTAAAACAGATAAAAGGAAGTACTTTTTTACCCAGCGGGTAGTTAATCTGTGGAACTCCTTGCCACAGGAGGTGGTGATGGCATCTGGTCTTGATGTCTTTAAGAGAGGATTAGACCGATTTCTGGAGGAAAGATCCATTGTGGGCTATAGGCAATGATGGATTGTGCAACCTCCTTACAAAGGTGGTGGGCTACAGGTACCGGGTGTAAGGGAGTGGCAACAGGATGCAAGCATCTTGTTGTCTCCTGCCTCCCTGGGGCACCTGGGGTGGGCCGCTGTGAGATTCAGGAAGCTGGACTAGATGGGCCCTTGGCCTGATCCAGCATGGCTCTTCTTATGTTCTTATGTTCTTATGTGGCCAGGCCACGCTCAACACTGCATTTGGGACAGCCATAAAGCTGTTTAAGCTGCCAAAATGCTCGCTTGGGCTATAAGTCGGGCTAAATCTCACCTGCCAGCTCGTCAGTTTTGGCATCTCTGAAGGAAGAACCTCCCAAGTCATACGGAAAAAGTAACTTTAAAGCCACCTTTTCAGTCCCAGCCGGATGCCTGGATTTACGTGTGCCTAAAACTTCTTATAAGGGACATGGTGGTGCAGTGAGTTAATCCACTGTTGTTAATCCAACTGCAAGGTTGGGAGTTCAAGACTGCGTGACAGAGTGAGCTCCCATTGCTTGTCCCAGCTCCTGCCAACCTAGCAGTTCAAAAGCACCTAAATGCAAGTAGACAAAACGCCGGCTCTATAGGCTTTGAAACGGAGATGAGCACTGCCCCCTACAGTCGGTCACGACTAGACCACCTGGTCGTGGGGAAACCTTTACCTTTAAAACTTTTTATTAGAACATGGAATTGAACTATCCAGGCTCATGGGTGCACAAAACTGGGGTGAAAGTTAATACACCTCACAAAAGATGCTCTTTTTCATTGTTTTCATGAAGAAACATTGTCATGGAGAAGAAGCAGGCAAAATGTTGCACAGCAAAGAGCAAAAACATTTCTTTAATGGTTGGCTAAGGCAAAACTAGAAATCAAGTTTTGAAAGCTGTCCATCTCCCAAGTTAATTCAGATCAATGGTCATAGGAAGACTATTTTCACCTCTCCAGGGCTAGTCTTTCAGCTATGATCCGGAATACACAAGATGGTATCCGTCCCATCTCTTTACATTCAGACTCCTCTGCACATTTAAATTCAGGCCTGCACATCTACTGGGTGGAGTAGCAATGTGGCTCCAGTCAGTGGGTGAATAAAGGGCGTCGTTTTTCCTGTCTGGCATTCTTATTCTCACAGTCAACCCCCCAAAGCCTGTTTGTCCTCCAACCATTTTCTGATAGTAGAAGTGAGCCTGGACTGGATCGTATACATGAGAAAAACTCCTGGAGCTATACTAGGCCTGCAGAGGAGAAAACTGCATGGAGAATTCAAGCAGAATATCCAGCCATTCAGTTGAGACTGGCTGCGACTGACTGGGAATTTACTAGAGCTCAAAAGGGTAGCAGCTAAGTAATAAGCAACGTCCTTTGAATTATCCGGAAACAGCATAAAAGAATGGGCCGTTTCCACCCAAGATTAATAAGCACTAAGTTCCTTAGAGCACAATCCTAACCTGTAGTTAGGCTGGCCTAGTTAGGCCAACAAAGTTTGGCCGGCACAAGGGCCACCGTAAAGCTCATTTGGACCACTCTTGGAGTCAGGGAGGATGGCGCACGGCTGTGTGCTGGGCTTCCTGACTCCAAGCATGGTCCAAACGTGCTTTACGGTGTCCCTTGTGCCGGCCAAACTTTGCTGGCCTAACTCCAGGTTAGGATTGTGCTCTGAGTGAGCTTGGAAGAGTGGTCACCCTGAAACAACATTAACCATATCTACATTCCACTACCCATTCTTTGTTGACCCACTTTGGGAAATAATAAGCGGCGGTATCTTTTGTGTCGTTGTACAGAACGGTGATGGCGTAGTCCCGCCTGCCCGAGACAAAAGTCCGATTCACTTCATTGCAGATGACCTGCAGGGTACAGTGTTTCTGCACGCTCCACGTCTCCTTCACAAATTCATTTCTGGCCAGGGAAAAACAGGCGTCCACTTTGTCGTTCTCGAGTCCCAGGAACCGCAGCTCATTGTGAACGCGCTGGAGGTCTTCGAGGCTGAGGGGCTCGTTGACGCCTTCGCCCCATTTGAGGTAGATGTTGAGCGTGGCAATGGTGTCGTGCCATTGGACGTGCCCTTTGGCGTCCAAAATGTGGAGTTCGCAGTTCTTCTTGTGATAAACGAGCCTGAACGTACTTCCCTCACGCGTGTCCTCGTCCCACATCCCGTTCGTCAACGTGAGGAGCTCCTGAAGCAAACGTTTCAGGATAAGGAAAAAGTACTGCTTTTTTTTCTCTTCCAGGGGCACGTGTCTTTTCTGAAGAGCTGATGGATCACAGACGTCCTCTTCTACGCCTGATATGCAGTCTTCCTGCTTTGTCTGAAAATGTCCTATGTAAAATGGGATTTCGACAGTTGATATATTCTGACTGGAAATTGCTGGTATCTTCTGAGTGGAAACAGTTGCTATCTTCTGACTGGCAACAGCTGGAATCTTCTGACCGGAAACAGCTGGTGTTTTCTGACTGGAAACTGCTGGAGTTTTCTGACTGGGAGCATTGTGGGTTTCTGAAGCGTCTTCAGAACTTTCAGTCAGCATTAGCCTGTTTTTAGGTGGAGAGATGGATTTTGTCTGCTCTGCCATTTTTAAAAAAGTGAATCTTTGGCTTGGGTTTTTTTGTTTGTTTTGTTTTGTTTTAGCCTTTGATTGTCTTTTCTGTGTTTTCACAATTTTGCAGAGAATGGATCTCGAGAATTTTTAGAAGGCCCTGAAACGAAACATAAGTTCACCTCAGTTCAGCATGTGATATTTAATGTTGGTTGGCAGAAAGGTGAACATTCCTGAACAAAAGGCAAAACCTTCAGGGTTCCAATCGGGATTGTGACATACCTCATTTACAGTATGCAGAAATCTGTCTTATGGTTTGCTTAAACCATCATTTGCCACGTTCAGACAAACAGAAGAACATGGTTGGCATCAAACCACAACCAGACGCTTCTAATACCTTTTTGTACATACAAGAAGAGATGGTTTGGACACTGTCCAGATGGACATTGGACATTTTCCAAATTGACATTGGACAATATCCAAGTGGTTTAGACATTTGGTCATTGATCTTCCATGGAGGGAAAAAAATCCCCTCAGTTTATATGGGAAACTAACTGCAACATCGGGGAATACAACTTGTCTCTTGTAAGGCTACTCTTTAGTGATAGAGGAAATCGTCACATTAAGGAGCAAGGGCCTCTCAACGCTTTCTGTGTCCATGTGGATTCCAGTGTAGTCATGGCACTGGGGGGTGAGGGCTGGAGGATGCTCTGTTGCCTGGATCCCATGGCTAATTGCATTCGAGGGCACAGCCAAATTGTGGCGATTTGGAGGAGGAGGACCCTTGGCTAATTCTCAGAGATGAGCAGCACCACCGAGGCAACTTCCAAGCTGAAGAAGCCTGATCTCAACTGCTCTCCAGCACCCCCACTTCTAATGGCCAGAGCCAGTACTGCTCCTCTGCAGCCCGGGTGACCTGAGGAACTAATAGGAGCTCCACTGGCATTTCATAACAGTATTTCAGGCTTGATTCCTCAATTCAGTGGCGGTCTTACCATTATGAACGGGGGGCGGGGAATGCCCCGGGTGCTACAGTGGTGGAGCAGGAGAAGGGGGGTGACGAAGCAGCTTGCCTCTCCCAGAGGTAAGTCAGGCAAGCGATGTTCAGCCCGCTTACCCGCCCTTGCCCCTGTATCAGACATGTCATGTAGCGGGTACGTGGGGGTACGCGAGTACCCGTTCCTAGGATTAGGGCTGGCCCTGCCCACTCGCCCACCCATTCATCAACTCCGTCGGTGCTCCACTCCGCCCCCTGCAACCTTTGAATTGCGTGCACGTTCTCAGAGCCAGCCAGGGAGGCAGGCAGCGGAGCGAGGGAGATCGACGGCGGTGGCAGTGTGAGCAGGTAGGCTACCTGGGGCTCCCTCCCGAGGAGGCGCGGCGGTTCCTGGGGGGGGGAATCGGTAGCCCGCACAGCAGCCCCAGAGAAGGCCCGGGATTCCCGGGCTTTCTCCCAGGCTGCCGTGTGGCCTACCGAGGAAGTGCGGTGGTTCCTGGGGGCAGTTCCTGGGTTCCGGCTATGACCTCACTTCCAGTGGGCAGGCCCCGACACAAGTACCAATCAAAAGTGAGTACCTGTTGCTAAATCATTTAGATGCCATTACTGCATGGTTCCAAAATGGAGCCTCGCATGGTGTGGGGGCATGGCAGAGTAACACAAGGGGCAGGGAGCTGGCAGAGGGGGGCAGAGTGACACAAGGGGCAGGGAGCTGGCAGAGGGGGCAGAACGCTTTGTTATTTCCCCCGGGGCAGCCCTTTGGCTGGGTCCACAACTGCCTCAGTTGGAGTGACCAAACAACAACCATTGACTGTCCTTCTATGTATCCCTGGCCTGGCTTCTTCCTCACCACCTTCATTCTTGATGAAGTACCTTGCTAATGGGTCCCAGTCTTTCTGAGGGCACAATCCTGACTTGCACTGGAACGGGAAGGCTGGCGGGCCTGCACCATATCCAGGGCAAATTGGAGCCGCCTGAAGCCTCCCTGGGGCAATGGCACATGGGTGCCGTTAGCCCAGAGTAGGCATCAGGTGCCCCAATGGAAGCCTCGGATCTGCACCTGCTAAAAAGGGCCAAAACAGGGCCATGTGCCCTGAGGACGGGAGCTCCACCCCATCCCCAGGCCGGCATGCCTCTTGGAACCACCCACTGCCCACCCAGAAACATCCCCCCTCCCAGAAATGCCCCTTCGCCGGCCAGACCCAACTGGCGCAGGAGCGTCATGCCACTGGCTTCGGCCGGCGCTTTTGGGCCGGCGCTGCTGCTAGCGTTGGCCCAAAGTTGGCAGCTGTGCTGGCGGGAGGGTGCCGGTTGGCACTCTTTCTAGCAGCTAGCGTGGGCCCAAGGCAGGGGGTTGGACGGCACCCTCAACCGCACCTCCTGCTGCTGGTCCGCTGTGAAACTGGCCTGCCTGTGCTAGAATTGGGTCCTCAGCACGCCTCGCACCTTGGATGCCTCAGAGCAGAGAGCCTCGGAGCTTGGCCAAGGCCTGGCAGAGGGGGACTGAATGAAAAACGTAGTACTGAGGGGTTCAAAGCAGCTTGGGCAGTGGTAAGAGAGGGAGCCTGGTAGCTCCTGTTGTGTATTTGTGTAAATAGTAGCAGAGTTGGGGGCTTGGAGA
>JAJKFI010033217.1:0-25981 GCA_029204185.1 Lerista edwardsae
ATTATTATTATTATTATTATTATTATTATTATTATTATTATTATTATTATTATTATTATTAGCCTGTAATTATTAGCCTTTGTGAACTTCGTGTTGAAAAGCCATATATAAGTACCTGTTGATTGATTGATATACTTTTTATAGTTATCTGGAATATTTTTTAATTCTATTTTTTTTCAGTTTTTATACATTTGTTTTCAAAAGTTTAAAATGAAATGAGCTAGATCTTCAAATGAAGTCTGGGAAGTTTCAGTGCAGGGCTAAGTGGCCAGAGGAAGAAAAAACATTCTAATGAAGAAATTTAAAGTTGATACAGGCATTTCCCGTTTACCTACAGAGGATACGTTCCAGCGGCCCCCACAGATATGGGGGATATGGGGGAACCTTATCTCCTCTGCCCCCCACACCTACCCAAGTCCACTAATGTTGCTTAGGTGCTTACTGCTGGTGCTAAGTGAAAAAGTTTCTTTTACTGGATGCTATAAGCAAGCAGTACACAAGATTCACAAGCTGGAATCAAGATTGCTGGGAGAAATATCAACAACCTCAGATATGGAGATGACACCACTCTAATGGCAGAAAGTGAGGAAGACCTAAAGAAGCTTCTGATGAGGGTGAAAGAGGAAAGTGCCAAAATTGGCTTGAAGCTCAACATTAAAAAAACTACGATCATGGCAACCACACTCCCATCACTTCCTGGCAAATAGAAGGGGAAGAAATGGAAGCAGTGACAGAGTTTATTTTCCTGGGCTCCAAGATCACCGCAGACGGTGACTGCAGCCATGAAATTAAAAGACGTTTACTTCTTGGGAGGAAAGCTATGGCGAATCTAGACAACTTAATAAAAAGCCGAGACATCACCCTGCCAACAAAGGTTTGCATAGTCAAAACGGTGGTTTTCCCAGTAGCAATGTATGGATGTGAGAGCTGGACCATAAGAAAGGCAGAGTGCTGAAGAATAGATGCTTTCGAATTATGGTGTTGGAGAAGACTCTTGAGTCCCCTGGACTGCAAGGAGATCCAATCAGTCAATCCTCCAGGAAGTCAAGCCTGATTGCTCCCTGGAAGGACAAATCCTGAAGCTGAAGCTCCAATACTTTGGCCACCTCCTGAGAAGAGAGGACTCTTTAGAAAAGACCCTCATGCTGGGAAAGATGGAAGGCAAAAGGAGAAGGGGGCGGCAGAGGATGAGATGGTTAGACAGTGTCACCGAAGAGATGAACATGACATTGGGCGAACTCCGGAAGCTAGTTGAGGACAGGGAGGCCTGGCGTGCTGTGGTCCATGGGGTTGTGAAGAGTTGGACACGACTTAGCGACTGAACAACATAAGCATGCAAGCCTATAGGAAACATCCTGAGTGCTTGAAAAGACTAATTGAGTGTTAACAGGAAGCACTGAACTTCCAGCTTCCTGTTAATATTCAATCAGTTCCTTCAAGCATTCAGGCTGCCTCCTGCCTTCCTACATGTCACGCTATAAGCTTGCATTCCTCCCACTGCCCACCCCGAGTTGGCTTACCTGAGCTCCTGTGGGTATCTAGTAGTGGCAGTGGGCGTCCGATACCACGGCCATTTTAGTCAGCGGTTCCAAAATGGCAGCTGTGTGGACCACAATGTAACCATTTACAACAGTGTCACTGTGTTCCACTTCATAGTTAGGCTTGTCTTGTTAATATATGTGTTTTTTCCTACAATTATTTTTCCTACAATTATTCATAAGTAAGCAAGCCTACTAGAGGTACATAACATTAATTGGAAAAGAGGCCACCACAGGGTTAACAGCCGACGATATTAGCTAAGAAATTTAAAGTTGATACAGGCATTTCCCGTTTACCTACAGAGGATTGTGTTTACATACAGAGATTGTATTTCCTGCGTCAACTTAGGAAATTTAACTTGCCTCGAGAGCTGCTTGTCCAATTTTACAGAGGTATTATTGAATCTGTCCTCTGTAATTCCATAACTGTTAGGTTTGGTTCGGCAACCAAACTGGATAAGCAATGGCTCCAGAGGACTGTTAGAACTGCTGAAAAAATAATTAGAACTGGCCTGCCCTCAATATAATAGAGGACTTGTATACTGCTCGGGTTAAAAAGCGAGCAGTGAATATTGCTGCAGATCCTTTACATCCTGGTCATAATTTGTTCGACCTTCTTCCTTCTGGTCGTCCATATAGGACTCTGTACTCCAAAACATCTAGGCACAAAAATAGTTTTTTCCCCTGTGCCGTTAAACTGTTGAATTTGTAATTATGCTGAGGTGACTTGGAGTTTGAGGCAATGTTTTATTCTGAATAATGCTCTTATTTGTTTTGTGTATTTATTGTTCATTATGTATGTATTGTTCATATTGTATGTATGGAGCCGGTAGCCGTACCAAATTCCAGGTATGGTTTACATACTTGGCCAATAAAATTATCTAATCTAAACTAATCTAATCTAAATCCACTGCAGGGAAGGACAGAACAGATTACATTTTGCTGGTGGGAGGGCGAGTCCAGGTCCACTTCTAAGCATAAGAACATAAGAAGAGCCCTGCTGGATCAGGCCAAAGGCCCATCTAGTCCAGCTTCCTGTATCTCACAGCAGCCCACCAGATGCCTCAGGGAGCACACAAGACAACTAGTATAGATACATGCATCTTGTTGCCACTTCCCTGCACCCGGCACTCCAAGGTAGCCTACCTCTAAAATAAGAAGGTTGCACTAACCATCATGGCTTATAGCTTATAGCCTGCTGTGGACTTTTCCTCCAGAAATCTGTCCAGTCCCTTTTTAAAGGCACCTAGGCCAAATGCCATCACCACCTCCTGTGGCAAGGAGTTCCACGGGTTAATTACCCGCTGGGTAAAAAAGTATTTCCTTTTATCTGTCCCAACACACAATTTGAGTGGATGTCCCCTGGTTCTGGTATTGTGAGAAAGGGAAAAGAACCTCCCTCTATCCACTTTATCCATCCTGTGCATAATTTTGTACATCTCAATCAAGCCTCATAATTTTGTAAGTCTCAATCAGGCACCTTTTTTCGAGGCTGAAGAGCCCCAAATGCTGTAGCCTTTCCTCATATGGGAGGTGCGCCAGCCCTGTAATCAGATTCCTTTCTACACTTCCTACATTTCGGCATGATGACATTCTCTGCAATTGCTTGAAAATATCAGCAGGAAACGGAAAGTGAAAGTGAAATTGCAAATGGAAACCTCTGAGCTCATTGTGGTTTTCCCTTTCCTGGAAAAGAAGAAAATAACATGAAAACACATCCAGGGAAGACAAAGGGAAAGGTCTCAAAACAAAACAAATCCTTCGAATCTGAATCTGCAATGCATGTAGGAGTTTTATGGCTGCAGCATGCAGGCAGCATCCAGATCACAAAGGAGGGGTGCTCAGCAGAGGCAGATCTAAGGGAGGGCAAAGCTCTAAGTTTTGCAAGAAGCCTTACCTTGCAGTGGAAATCACTCCTCTCCTGCACCGTTTTAGCCAATCCTCACAGGGAAAAGCAACACCTTGGCATTGCTTACTGGCTACAGCAGCAAGGGAGAAGAGGGATTTACACAACAGGGTAAGGCTTCTTGCAACACTTAGAGCTTTGCCCTCCCTGTAGATCCACCTCTGGTGCTCAGATGTGCAGTTCTGTGCAAGGAGTCTGTTAGACTCAGGGAGAAGGCTGCTCTCTTGTCCTCACAATTCAGGGCAAATCCTTGTACGTGCGGCCATTAAACCTGCTAGCCAGTCACATTCACACCTGAACAGGGATGTGCAGTGCTGGGGGCGGCAGGTGAGACAACTGCCCTACCAGGGTCCTCCAGAAATCGCAGCAGCCTAACCCAGGGCTCACACAGTGCTGCAATTTTTGGAAGATGCCGGTGGGATGGTTCTGCCTCACCTGATGCCCCCGTGCTGCACACCCCTGCTCCTACCTCACAAGGCTGGTGTGAGGAGAAAATCACTTTTCTTGAATATCCGTTGCCTCACTTGACCTCGACCTCAGTCCCGACTCTCCTATGTGCTTCTCCATACCCAATACAGAATGCAAACATTCGACTCAGAAACCTTCAAAGCTATGAAGACCTCTGGCCACCCATTGACCATTGCCTGTGGAGTGTGTGGCTGTGAGTGCTGGAGATGGCTGCGAGGGGCTGTGGCTGGTCACGGCTTCTCTGTCTGACAATGGTGGGTAACATAATAAAGCCCCTATGCTGGATCAGGCCAAAGGGAGCCCCTCTAGTCCAGCTCACAGTGGCCCACCAGATGCCTCAAGGAGCACACAAGACAATGAGATACCTGCATCTTGTTGCCACCTCCTGCATCAGACATGCTGATCAAGCAGCATCATGAGACCAGGCTGGCTGGGCAGCTGTTGGCGTCTCAACTGGTCAGTAGAGAAAGGACGCCTAACATGTTCCTTTGTGCCTGGGCACTGGCAAGAAACAGTAGCTGGCTTTGTGGTCAATACTGAATGCAGTTGAACCTGGTTGCCCACTCGGTAAATACACGCTACTGAAAGTGTAAATGTTATTGAGGATTAAGAGGGGAAAAAAATACAAGTACTTAAGAGCTCCAAATAGTATTTGGCAATTGTAGCAAAACAGAAAATCACAAAAGCTAAACTGCTAGTGTACAGATTTGAACCACACCTGGAACCAACGTTTCTGAGCATATGCAGAATGCCAAACCTCCTTCCATCAGCATCATTGACTGCCATGCCATGCCATGCCACAAAATTAGAAACATAAGGCAATGTAGTCCTTCCCTAGCCAAGATTTTTAAATCTAGGGGTTTAAAAGACCCCTTCTCAAATACTCTGGCCAATCAGAGCCCAAAGCTGCCTGAAAGGTCCAGAAGAATGATGAGATCTGCCCGAGAGTAGCCTTCCCCCTCCTTTGGGATAACTCACAGCTAATGCAAATTCCCAATTAAGACGACCCAAAGGCTCTTGGCCTTGAAAGCACTGGCCAATCTGATAGTATGAGTGTCTCTCCTGAGAACCATTTCAATTAGCAGGAGTTCTCCTCCACCCTGGTGATTTATCTCAATGCTTCAAGACGGAGTTTTGGCCTCAAAATGGAGCTTGCACAAAGTGGTGTTTGTCAAGTTCTTCCCAGCTGCAGATAACAGTGATGTCTGATGTACAAAACAATGTACGAACAGCCCCCTGGGAGCTCACATATGAATTAGGGAGGATTTGGTAGTCTACAGTAGCGTGAATCTCTCCCCAGCCTTTTCCTCATTCGTCTACCACACACTCTAAGCTTTTGGGGGCAAGGTCCGTGTCAAATAGGGTATGGTGCAATGTCTCAAACACAGCTGGTGTTAAATATGTGTCTAAGGGTGAAATCCTAACCAACTTTCCGGCACCAGGGGCAATGCAGCTCCGAGGTAAGGGAACATAGCCTGTGTGACTACTACGCCATTGCAGAATGCAGAACATGTCAGTACGTTCGTTACATAAGGACATAGGAAGAGCCCTGCTGGATCAGGCCAAAGGCCCATCTGGTCCAGCTTCCTGTATCTCACAGTGGCCACCCAGATGCCTCAGGGAACACACACCTGCATCCTGTTGCCACTCTCTTGCACCTGGCCTCCTACTAAATAGCCTCCTACTAACATAAGGAGGTTGCATAACCCATCATGGCCTACTATAGCCCACGATGGACATTTCCTCCATAAATCTGTCCAATCCCCTTTGAAGGCACCTAGGCCAGATGCCATCACCACCACCTGTGGCAAGGAGTTCCACAGATTGATTGTTAGGATTGTGCCCTAAATTATGTTAACAAGAAGGATGATCAGCAATCCACCTTGTGCCCATGTAACGCAGGTGGGACAGCAATGGAACCGGATGGATGCGGCAATTTGGGAAGCAGGCCAATAAAGGCTGCAGGGCCAGGTTGTGCACTGCAGAGTGTGTATGATGGAGTGTACTGTCCTAGCAGTTGAGAAAACCAAGTACTGGTTATTAGTGAATTGTAGTGGGGAGACCTGGGTTCAGGTTTGTACTCTTCTATGAAGCTTATGGCGAATGTGTCTAGGCCTAATTCCTCAGCTCAATTCACGTTGTGAGGAAAAATGGGTTAGGTTCATGCAGAGGTGTTTCGACAGGGGGGCAAAACACTATTTTTTGCAGGAGTCCGAGCTCCTGTGTAATGTGGCCCCTCCCCCTCACCTTCAGAGCCAATTGTGGCTCAAAGATCCCCGAAAGGCTCTGAAGGCGAGGGGGAGGGGCCACGCTACAAGGAGCTCAGGCTCCTGCAAATCTTAGCATTTGGGCCCCCGCTCTAGAAATGCCACTAGGTTCACTAGGTGCCCAGCCTTGAAGAAATGTGGGGTGTGAATGCAATAAATATTGTCTATATTAATTTTATCCAGGGTTATTAATTTTAGAGGCATAATAAAAAAATATAAGCAGGAAACACAAGCACAAAAGCAGCATGCAGAAATGTAACGGTGTCAGGGGTGGTGCAACATGGAAGATTGCCCAGCACTGCCTTGGGTCAGCTGCTGCTGCCTCTGCACCACGAAACACACAAACAAAACCCCCAACGCTCTCCATTAGGGCTCCTTGCACAGTTTCTTCCAACGTGGAGTAGCTGGATTTCGGCTTCAACTTACACAGACTACTAGAGCAAAAGGGCTGTAATTGGAAACCCCCCCCCCTTGCCTCGCCGCAATCTGCTACTGATGCAACCCACATCCTCTCATTTCACAGAGGGACCACCTCTGAGTGGAGCTGGCATACAAAATCAGTGTAAAAAGCAGTCACTCCAATGTGCCTGGAGTAAATTCAGAGAGGAACAGGAACACAAAGGAAAGCAAAGCTGGCCCCGCGTGAGTCTACCTGGGGAAGGAGCGGCCAAGGTAGGGGGCCACCATTGGGAAGGCCCTGCTATAACCTGCAAGAAGGTTAGGCGGGAGGGGAGCATCATACTGTAAACCCCACCCCATGATGCATGGGTGGTGGGACCCCGCGAGGAGAGCTCTCTCTCCTGGGCTGGCTCTGGCAATCTGCTCCCTGCCTCTGTTGGATTCCTGTCTTGGCTGTGCCGTGGAAAGACCTCAGAGTGCCGGTTGGGTAGGGGCAGTTCTGTCACTCTGCCTACTCCCCCACCTCCTTGGACCAACCTTCTTTGGGTCCTGGGAAATACTCTTTTACCCAGTGGGTAATTAATCTGTGGAACTCCTTGCCACAGGCATGGGTGATGGCATCTGGCCCAGATGCCTTTAAAAGGGGACTGGACAGATTTCTGGAGGAAAAGTCCATCGCAGGCTACAGGCCATGATGGTTAGTGCAACCTCCTTACTTTTGAGGGAGGCTACCTCGGAGTGCCGGATGCAGAGGAGGAACAAAGAGATGCACGTTATCTAGTTGCCTTGTGTGCTCCCTGAGGCATCTGGTGGGCCACTGTGAGATACAGGAAGCTGGACTAGATGGGCCTTTGGCCTGATCCAGTGGGGTTCTTCTTATGTTCTTATGGCTGTTTGCAGCAGTGGTATTCCTAGAAGGGAGGCAAAATGCTAAGTTTTGCAGGAGCCTGAGGTCCTGGGTAAAGGGGCCTCTCCTCCTTGCCTTCACAACTATTCACGGCTGCAAATGACTGTAAAGGTGAGAAGGAGGGGCCACTTTACCCAGGACCTCAGGCTCATAGGAACAGAGGAAGAGCCCCACTGGATCAGGCCAAGGCCCATCTAGTCCAGCTTCTTGGATCTCACAGTGGCCCACCAGATGCCTCAGGGGCACACACAATGACAAGATGCCTGCATCCCAACACTCAGGGTGCGATCCTAACCAACCTTTTAGCACTGGGGTAAGGGCAATGCAGCCCCAAAGTCAGGGAGCAAACGTTCCCTCAACCTGCGGAGGCCTCCGTGATTGCCCTGACTGCAGAATGCAGCGCATGCCCCATTGGCACAGCTATGTCAGTGCTGGAAGACGGGTTAGGATTGTGCGCTCAGTTTTAGTGGCTGTCCCCTGGTTCTGGTATTGTGAGAGAGGCTCCTGCAAAATGTGGCATTTTGACCCCCTTTAGGAACGCGGCTGGTTTTCAGGCACGGATGAGGTGTGTCTGATGAGGGAAAGGTGTCCAGTCACAAGGGATCCAGTGGAATCCTGTCTAGCCAAGCTGGAAGGAGGAACCTTTCCAGGAGATGGTGCCAGCGTGAAGGCTGCCCGCTCCACCTGGCGGGGGGGGGGGCGGCTCCTTGGCCAGAGGGGGCTGGATGAAGGTCCATCCCCGGGCCGGGGGTCTTTGGCGAAGACTGGGATGGCGCAAGTCCGAAAGAGGACAGGCACAGGCGGCAAGCTGGTGGGGGGGTGGGGAGAGCGCGCCAAAGGAAGACTCCCGGGGTTTGCAGGAGAGGGGGGAGAGAGGCGCGGGGGGGGGGGTGCGCGCCCTGCGCGGGCTGGGAAGGGGCGGGGAGGCGCGCCCGGCTCGCCCTTCCCCACGCCCCTCCCAGGGCTGGAGCGCCGCCTGATGCAACTTCCGAGCCGCGCTGCCATAGGTCCGCCTGTCGCCAGGCCCGAGCGAGAAACGAAAGTGGGCCGCCTTCAAATAGCTCGCCGGCTCCGCCGCTGCCCAGTGCGGCCCCCTGGGCGGAGAACGCGCGCGCCGGCAGCGCAGAGGTGGCCAGGTAAAAGGGCGAGAAGAAGCACGGGGAGGGCGCGTCGCCGAGGGGAGGGCGCGACGGCAGCGGCGGCGTTCAAAAGGCGAAGTTTTGCAGGAGCCCGCGCTCCCGGGGCCAGTGGCCGTTCCCTCTCGCCTTCACAGCCATTCGCGGCTCCGCAAAACTTAGCACGTGGACCCCCTCCCGGGAACGCCATTGGGTGGTGGCGATTCCCCCCTCCCGCCGCTTCTTTCTTGGTCGGACGGAACTGGGTCTCCGCAGCTGTGCCCAGATGCTTCCCGAGCGCGGACCCCGGCTGCGCCCCCAGGCTGCGCTCGGGGAACCGGGTCCGACCCGGCGCGGGAAGGCAGCGTCCCGCGCGCCTCCGAGGCGCACTTCGCCACGCGCCCCAGCCCAGCCCGACGGGTCCCAGCCGCGCCGCCGCTGCCCCGGGACAGGCAGACAGACCCCGCTTTGAGACTGCTGGCTGCCAGGCGGGGCGGGCTTGCCTCGCCCCCCCCCGGTCGGATTCACTCCGCACGTGGCGAGCGCTCGCCTCCTGGACGCGCGGATCCTGAGCGCCGGGCTGCGCTGCCGCCCCCCCCCCCCCCCAAAACGGGGGGGGGGGGCCAAAAAACCCGCGCCGGGTTTTGGGGGGGGGCCCCCGGGAGGGGCTCGGGGGGCCCCTCGCGCGTCCCCAGGGGGGGGGGGGGGTGTAGTGGTGGGAAACGGTGTTCTGTTGTGGGCGGGCGCCGTGACTCGAGAGGCAGGCGGCGCTGCGCCGGGTTGGTCCTCGGAACCCTCCGCCGGCTCCTCCGCTTACCCGTTTTAAGTGCTGTGAAAGTCTCCGAGGGAGGCTGAGAAGAGCGGCAGCCGATGCAAAACCCGGGGGCCGCTTCCGGCTGGAAAAGGAGCCTCCTTGGCCGCTCGAGCCTGGCGGTGGCTGCTCCGGAGTGACTCCCATTGTGCTCCAGGAGGCTTCCTCGCAGGGAAGGGTGGGTGGGCAGGACGGCAGCCTTCAGCTTTGGACGCCGACAAGGCCGGGTCTTGTGTTTTTCTGTATTCGTAACACAACAGCCACAGCCGCACCCCCCGCCACGAGGCTCCTGGGGCGGTTCTGACCCAGGCAACTCCTGCCTCTCGTGCCCGCCTCGCAGGGCTGTTGTGAGCGGAGGGCAGGGAGGACTCGAGCTGGGTGGAGACACCAAGGCCAGCCCCATAGATAAAGATGAGGAGCTCCTGTGAGTGGGGGGTGGCCGGAGGTAATTTGTGAGTTAAGTGAGTTTCTGCGGGGGGGGGGGCAGTGAACGCTGTAGTCCCCAAGCCCCTTTCTGGGCAGTGTGTGCCCCTTTTCCTTTCGGCTCTGCTGCTCTCCAGCCTTCCTCAACTGCTCAGGCTTGCTTTGGAGGCCATCATTTTCCTTCCCTTTGGATTCAGGTGTGCGCGCACCATGCCTCTGGCGTGCACCCACTCGGGTGTGCACCATGCCTCTGGCATAAGGGCTCTAGCCTGGGAAGATCCCACAAGACTCTGTGTTGTGCCTGGCTGCCAGGTTCAAGGTTGGGGTTGCCAGGGGCCGCATCTGGTAAGGGCGGGACCCAGGGCTGAAAAGCCCTGATTACCAGGAAGACAAAAGAGGAGCATCAGGTTGCACAGGAAGCCTCCCGAATCTATTGTCAGGCAGTGCTACAGGGCAATGTTGCCTTGCTTGGTTTTCTGGCCTCCCTGCACCCCTCCTCTCTGTTTTCATTGTCCGTAGACAATATCCCACCCTAATAGAGAGGGCACTTCTAGTGGGCTCTAGCTTGCAAACGCTTCCACCACAGTTAAGTCAGTGTTTGTTCTTCCTTAGGATGTCGCAAGGCTCTTTCTTGTCCTTGCTGCGAGAGGCTGAGACAAGTCCCACTCTGAAACAATAGTCTTCACCCGTCTTTTAGTATTTTGACCCCAATAGCTCAGAAAGCTGTCCAAAAATTCCTAACAAAGAGTAACTGGAGCGAATTGGTCTTGCCTCTTGCATCTTTTCACAAAAGCTTACGTTGCACCTGGAAAACTCTTGGTTGTATTAACACTATAATAGTGCAATCATATGCATGTCTACTCAGCAGTACCATTGTGTTCAGTGAGGCTTACTATACTCCCAAGAAAGGATTGCAGCTTTAGGCTGAGGTTTGTTCAGGTGGGTTTGTCTTCCATAGTGTCTGTAAAAGGGCTGACAAATGGAGTGTGTGGTGGCTTTCGAGACGGTTGTTATTTCTCTGAATTACAGGCATGCCCTGGTATCCACTGATCCGGTATCCACAGTTTCAGTTATCCACAGATACCTTGGATACTGGGACTCTTAAGAACATAAGAACATAAGAAGAGCCCTGCTGGATCAGGTCAAAGGCCCATCTAGTCCAGCCTCCTGTATCTCACAGCGGCCCACCAGGTGCCCCAGGGAGGCATGAGACAACAAGATCCTGTTGCATCCTGTTGCCACTCCCTTGCACCGACTCGTATCTTGGCTTGAAAAGAAAAACCAACATCACGGAGGATGGGAACACAAACATTATTGATGTAAGGTTGTGATTTAGAAATGAATGGCAGAGATTGGGTCTCATGTTTTTCTGGGCTTGTATGTTCTTCTGTACAGGCGTTTCCTGGTATCCACGCTGTCAGTTATCCGTGAATACCACGGATACTGGGAAGCCTATTAAAAAGATAGGGGACCATTAAATGGATCTCTTTTTTTTTCACCTTGCAGCAAAACCACTGATGTTCCCCTACCTTTAAAAAGGCATCCCCGGTATCCGTGGTTCCAGGTATCCACTGTGGGGTCTGGAATGGATCCCCAGGGGATACCAGGGCATGCCTGTAGCTCTCTTGTTGCCAATGCACGGGGAAATAAAAGAGATTCAAATCTTGTTAAGAGCTTGCTTATTTCTTCAATCCGGCTGTCATGATCAAAGAACCAGAAATTTTTACATCAGTCTCACTCCAGGATTCTCAGGTCCCGGTGGCTGATCTCACAACCAGTCAATTTAGACCGCTGTAGAAATAATGAAGTCATGTAGAAAAATGAAACACAGGTTGATCACTGGTACATAATTGGAACCAACTTGGAAAAGCCTATCTGTGTTGACACGGAGAGTTCTGTCTGGGGTGATTTAATCAGTTTTGGCTCTTGTGACACAGTAATTGCTACCTTGTGCAGACTGACTTGCAGTCTACAAAAATACGTGTCCCCACCAGGAAGGTCAGGTGGCTCAACACCTCTCTTTTGGACAGAGTGGAAGGATGTGGGACTGCAACCCAGTTGGTTACAGTAAGGGGGTAAGCTAGACCTCCCCCCAAGGGTTTAGGCCAATAGCTCTCAAACTGTGAGTTGTGGCTTTCTGGGGAGCTGCAGAATCCTTTTGAAAATCCCACTACCCTGTACAATTGTAGGTCAGTGGTTCCCAAACTGTGGGTCAGGACCTACCGGTGGGTTGTGAACCAATTTCAGGTGGGTCACAAAGCACCTAGAGCAGCTGTATTGAAAATATGGGAAGATTCACAGCCAGATTCACTGCTCATTAACTTGGCCACTCTGTGTCACCAGGCCTCTGTGCTTTTGTCCCTGTTGCCTTTTAGCCCAGAGTGCACAGCTAGTGTGTATCTACTGTTCTTGGCAGGCAAGTCTTTAAAATGAAGGCATTTCCTGGCTTCTGCTGGGGTTCTCTTCCACACCCAACTGTGGATACCTGAAGCTATTGATACTGGGGACGCCTGTTTAAAGATAGCGGAACATCAGTGGTTTTGCAGCAACGAGGTAAAAAAAAATTGTTTAATGTTTCCCTATCTTTTTAATAGGTGTCCCAGTATCCATGGTATTCGTGGATAACTGAAACCGTGGATACCGAATCAGTGGATACCAAGGCACGCGTCTAACTGACTTTAGAAGTAGCTCAGAAATTTTTGGATTGTCAGGTGACTTGCCCTAGATGTCTTAGCACTGTGTGCGTCGTGCGCCAATTTCGTGTGGATTGTGATGCACCTAGAGCAGCCATTACTGAAAATATGGGATGCTGGAAAAGGGAAGGGCTGAGTGGTTGTTTTGCTTTTTTCTTTCTGATTCACTTTGCTATTGGAAAATGGCTGAGAAAGAACCCAACTTATGGTTGCATTCTCAGGAAAGCGGCAGGCTCTGGCGTCACAATGACGGCCTTTCCGGCCATGACATCACTTCTAGGTTAATGACATCACTTTTGGTGGATCCCAGACAGATTGTCATTCTAAAAAGTGGGCCCTGATGCTAAAAGGTGGAGGAAGTGTGTAGTCCAAGCCCCTCTGTACCTTGCTCTCTGTACAGAGCCCTTCCCCCTCCCCAGTTCTTTTCTGATCGCCTTTCCAGGACTGATCACACTCTATCTGTGGTGAACAAAAGTATCCTGGGAACAGTGAAAAGCATTGCAGAGATTTATTGTGTACCGTTTATGCTTATTTATTTATGCAGAATTATGGATGCAATGAGTGCATGCCTTTCGTGATACCCGTTCTCTATTTTCCCTGTATCGGGTTGATATGAATGAAGAAAACCTGGGGAGAGGTTAGTGGCGGGATAGGATGCTGGTGCAGGTAATGTGTGGGCTTGGCAGCCTGGTTCGGTGGGTTGCTGAGCTTCTGCCGCCTGTAGTTCTGGATTCCCAGGTTCAATCAATCAAAAGATCTAATCGGTCAATCCTCCAGGAAGTCAAGCCTGATTGCTCCCTGGAAGGACAAATTCTGAAGCTGAAGCTCAAGTACTTTGGCCACCTCCTGAGAAGAGAGGACTCTTTAGAAAAGACCCTCCTGCTGGGAAAGATGGAAGGCAAAAGGAGAAGGGGGCGGCAGAGGATGAGATGGTTAGAGAGTGTCACCGAAGTGATGAACATGAAATTGGGCGAACTCCGGAAGCTAGTGGAGGACAGGGAGGCCTGGCGTGCCGTGGTCCATGGGGTCGCGAAGAGTCGGACACGAGTTAGCGACTGAACAACAACAACCACTTTTCAACATGAGTTCCCAAAGCGGTTTACAGGCAAATAATAATGAAGTTAAATGGCTCCCTGTCCCAAAAGGGCTCACAGTCTAAAAAAATGCAGAACACCACCAGCAACAGCCACTAGAAAAGACACTGCGCAGGGGTGAAGAGGGACAATTACTCTCCCCCTGCTAAACCTAAGAGGAACAGCACTTGGAAAAGTGCCTCTTGACTAGTTAGCAGGGGTTGCCTTCAGTGTGGTAGAACCAATTGTCCAATAAAGCCCAGACAAGTTTTTACAGTCTGGAGCTTGCCTGAGTTTCTCTTGCGACCCCCCCCCCCTCCATGGCTCCCGCAAGCCTCCCTAGAAGTTGAGGTACCCTTTTAGGAGAAGGGGTTTTTTGATAGCTTAAAAGCCAGGGGTCATAAAAAGGACTTTGTTTGGCACTGAAAAGTCACAAGATTTGGCACCAGATGACTCTCCTTTGAGCTCAACAGGGAGGGGTTCCACAACTGAAAGTGTCCCCTCTATGGCAATTCACCATCTTCCCTGCTTTAGAGCAGGAATTTTCAAACTTTATCATAGCTAGGAGTGGTTTTCTTTGGTGATATTTTTTCCAAATTTTTTTTGATTAAAATAGCAAATTGTGGTATTGTTTTTTTTATTCTACATACTCATTCCAAGTTCTCATTTTTATTAATTTTAAATGCTTTAAAAGTGTACTGGGTAGTAGATACAGGTGATATAGCGTCAGCAGATGCAGCCACAGTATTATTTCTAATTGGAAAAGGAGTCTTATTTTAATTTCTGGAAAATACCTTAAACAACAAAAAGCGGTGTTTTCTGTTTTTATTCATATATTTTAACCGCCCAAAAGGTGGTGTTTGTTTAAAGGATTTCTGGCATATCTTGTTGCATTGAGCCCAATGTACAGACTAGACCACAAAGGCAGCAAACTGTACTGATTACAGTTAAAAGCAGAGCACAGACAATGTCAGGTTTGCCTTCCTTGGGATCCTTGCCTGCCTTTTCAATGCTTGGCGTGAAAGTTGAGTTCTTAAACATGACGTGGTTCCTACATGAAATGGAGAGGTGGGGAATGAGTGATAGGGAGTAGGCAATGCCATTGTCCTTCATCTATCCAAGCAGTGCATCCTTCAGGAAAGTTGGTTCACCATTTTTGACCTTCAACCCCTGATAAGCTTCCTGATAATCCTGGATGCCTGAGAATGGGGCTGAAGTCTGCTCCAGGGTTGCGTTCCTACGGGGGTGGGCAAAAGGCTAAGTTTTGCAGGAGCCTGAGCTCCTGTGTAACGCGGCCCCTCCCCATGGTAAGTATTGCGGGTGCTCCAGTGTGCCGTGTGAGCGGCCCCTCCCACATGCTGTCGGAGACATTCTGGGCAATGATGGCATTTTCCCTTGTCTCTCCCATGGGAAGGAATGTCTCATCTGAGATGTTGTGGTGTGTTGGGTGCATTGTTTAAAAATGAAGTCTGCTTCCTGGTTCTGGGTGATTGTTTTTACCCAAAGCAAATGCAGCCGATTAAAACACATGTGACTAACCATCTGAGGGCACAATCCTAACCAACTAGCCAACCGGAGTAAGGGCAGTACAGCTTACAGCAAGGAAACAACCCTTCCCTTAACTTGAGACTTCCATGACTGCCCCCACCTGCAGAATGCCACTCATGCCCCATTGGCACAACGATGTCAGTGCTGGAAAGTTAGTTAGGATGGCGCCATAAGATATAGTCAGTTTAGTTAGGTTCCATCCCTGTTAATATATCCCTTCACTCCAACCCACAAAAGCTCAAACAAAAGCTCTCAAGTGCTTAACCAAGAGGTGGTTGCAGCTTGGCTGGGTTTTAGCAGGCAGGATGTGTTGGTAAGCACCCTCTGTTTCAGAAGAGTTTGCAATGAGGGCGCAGTCCTAACCTGGAGTTAGGCCGGCACAGTTAGGCCAACAAAGTTTGGCTGGCACAAGGGATACCATAAAGCATGTTTGGATTACTCTGAGTCAGAGGGGATGATGCATGTCTGTGTGCTGGCCTCTCGGACTCTGAGGCTGCAATCCTATCCACACTTAGATCTGAGAGTAAGACCCATAGATTAGAATGGGACTTACTTCTGAGTAGACACATATAGGATTGGGCTCTGAGAGTGATCCAAACAGGGACGTGGTGGTGCAGCGGGTTAAACCGCTGCTGCTGGGCTTTCCGACCGGAAGGTTGGGAGTTCAAGACTGCGCGACGGAGTGAGCTCCCGTCGCTTGTCCCAGCTCCTGCCAACCTAGCAGTTTGAAAGCACCTAAATGCAAGTAGATAAATAGGGACCACTTCAGTGGGAAGGTAACGGCGTTCCGCGCGCTACGGTGTATAGTCACGGCAGCCACATGACCATGGAAGCTTGTCCTCGGACAAAACGCCGGCTCTACAGGCTTTGAAACGGAGATGAGCACCGCCCCCTACAGTCGGTCACGACTAGACCATTCAGTCGTGGGGGAACCTTTACCTTACGTGTGCCAGCCAAACTATGCTGGCCCAACTTCAGGTTAGGATTGCGCTCTGAGCGTTTGGCTCTGGGATGAAAAGTCTCTCCCCTTTGCATTTAGGACCCCAGAAGTAACTCCATAGTCCACAGAAGTTATTGTTTCACTCGGGAGGTGATGTGGTGGTGAATTTGCTGGAACCCATTCCCTGAGATGGACTGTTTGTTTGGACACAAAGCAGACCACATCCCACGATATTTAAAAACAAATGTTTTGTGGTGTGGCTCCACCCAGTTGTTTAATCAAATCAATGAGTCATGGACTCGTCCATCAATGAGTCATGGACTCAGCCCCTCCAAAGGAATTCTTAAGGATTTGTAATTTGTCATTCTGCTTGGCTACGTTTTGCACAGAATGAACAGAATTGGCTACGTTTACGTTCAGAATGAACTGAAATGAATGAACTCTGTCTTGCAAAATGTGGCATTACCTCCGTTACATAAGATGCTTGTTGTCGTCCTCTTTTTCCCTAGTGCAGCTAGCTACCCTTCCCCCTCTCACTGCTTCTTTTTGGGGTGCATCTGCAGCTCTCTTGTGCTTCCTTCTAGTGCAGTGGTCAGAGAACAGGGGTAAATTACCCCAAATGGGGTAAAAATGAAATTCCTGGGGGTAATGAACAGTCACGCTGCCAAGACACAGCCGGGCATGCATATGAATCTGTATGCATGCCCGGCTGTGACTTGGCAGCGCGACCATCCATTACCCCCATTCTGGTTCCGTCGCTGGCTGGCTGGCTCCGTTTTGTTTTGTTTGTTTTGCTCCGCCCACTTTCGCCGGCTGGCAAAATGCCCCAGACTGCTCTGCGCCTGCTCTGCTTTTCAAACCATGGCAGTTTAGAGCACGTGGACGCAGAGAGGAGAGCGGCGGCGCGTTGGACCTGAGCGGCAGCGGAGCAGAGCGGCAGCGAAGAGGCAAGCCAGGGATGGCCGGGCATCGGAATGAGGGAAGGCATGCGTCTTTCCCCCACCCCCGCCTCCCTTGCCCTGCCGGGTCACGCGTCTTCCCCCCACTCTGTTGCCCTGCCGGGGAGAACTAAAATATTAAAAAATATTTAAAGAACTTTCCTAACTCTCCCAAACCCTTTACAACTTCATATTTACATAGCATTAATTAAGCTCATTAATTAATCAAATAAAAAGCAATGGGTTCCAATATGTAATTTTTTTCTTTTGTTATGGCGGGGGGAGGGGTAACGTCGGCGTCTCTAAATATATTTTGGGGTAAAAGGTAAAAAAGTTCCCTGACCCCTGTTCTAGTGCAACAATGTTTCAGTTGCAGCATATTGGTGTACCCGGAAAGGTCAACAGATGCACCGCAGGAGTTGGGAGCACAGGAGTCGGGTCCCCATGGTGGGGTCTGGAACTGAATCCCAGCGGATATCAGGGTATGCCCGTACGTCCTGACGGAGAAGCAGCGAGGCTAGAACCATTTGCAGAAAAATAGCAGGCAGGTTTCTTGGAGACTAGATCATTCTGTTCACTTTGAGAGCACAATCCTATGCCTGTCTACTTGGAAGTAAGTCCTATAGTGTTCAGTGGGGCTTGCTCCCAGGAAAGTGTGTATAGGATTGCAGCCTGAAAGTGACTGAGGGCACAATCCTAACCTGGAGTGAGGCTGGCACAGTTAGGCCAGCAGTTTGGCTGGCACAAGGGACACCGTAAAGTATGTTTGGACCACGCTTGGAGTCGGAGAGGCCAGCACACACGTGTTCGCCATCCTCCCTGACTCCGAGAGTGGTCCAAACATCTTTTACGGTGTCCCTTGTGCCAGCCAGACGTTGCTGGCTTAACTGTGCTGGCCTCACTCCAGGCTAGGATTTTGCCCTGAATGATCCAAATATGCCCAATGCAGAAATATTATTATTATTATTTATTGAATTTGTACCCCGCCTCTTTGCCCGAAGGCACTCAAGGCGGCATTACAACAGTACAGTAAAATATAAAACTTAACATAAAAACAATTTAAAAACAATATTAAAATAATACAATAAAACAAAAATTAAAACAAAACAACAAAATTTAAAAACAAGCCCTGTGGATCATAAAATATAAAAATATAACCAGCCAGCCAGCCTGTCAACAGTTAAAAGCTTTTTGAAATAAAAAGGTCTTCAGCCCCCGCCGAAATGTTAACAAAGAGGGGGCAGTTCTCAATTCGAAGGGGAGGGTATTCCAAAGTTGGGGGGCCACCACCGAGAAGGCCCTCTTCCTGGCCGCCGCCCCTCTCACTTCTCCTGGTGGCGGCACAGTCAAAAGGGCCCCCCCAGATGATCTGAGAGTACGGGTAGGATTATATGGAAGAAGGCGGTCCCTCAAATATCCCGGACCTGAGCCGTAAAGGGCTTTAAAAGTCAAAACTAGCACCTTGAATTGGGCCCGGAACAGAACCGGCAGCCAGTGTAGTCGCTGGAGCAACGGCGCGACAGAGTCAAACCGATGTGCCCCAGCGACCACCCGAGCCGCCGCGTTCTGTACTAGTTGTAATTTCCGGACCATCTTCAAAGGCAGCCCCACGTAGAGAAATAGGGACTGAAAGAGGATGCAATCCTAACCCTGAGCTGGAATAGGCAGGCTGACTGGCCTGCCTCATTTCCAGCCTGGGGTTGGGGCTGACTGTAGTGCAACCCAGGGGAAAGGGAATCTATTCCCCCACCCCCAAGGAAACATGGCAGCAGCCTGAATCTGAATCTACTTGGATCTGTGCCGCCAAAATTTGCAGCACAAATCTGAGCAGCGTGGATCGTGGCTGACCGGACCAGGGATGGGGATTTGAATCCAGCAATTCAAACTGATTCAAACATAGGAACAGCCCCACTGGATCAGGCCAAGGCCCATCTAGTCCATCTTCCTGCATCTCACAGTGGCCCACCAGATGCCTCTGGGAGCACACGAGACAACAAGATGCCTGCATCCTGTTGCCACTGCCTTGCACTCCTGACATTGCACTCTTTGATATCCACTTGTAGCTGGTTCCTGCTTCTCCCAGCCTTCCCTCCCTTCCAGTCCTGCCTTGCTGTTGGGTTTTTCGATTGTAAGTTCCTTGGGGCAGAGACCTCTTTGATTAGTTTCAAATTTAGGGGATTCTTTGCTTTAGAATGAATAGTTGTAATAAGAGGCAACAGAATCCAGGCAGCCTGTTGTTTTGCTTGCTCCCTGAGGCACTTGGTGGACCACTGTGAGATACAGGAAGCTGGACTAGAGGGGCCTTTGGCCTGATCCTGCAGGGCTCTTCGTATGTTGCATTGGATATAGAAGGCAGGGGTCTCTTGGAGCGCATGATTTGTAGGAATCCTGGCAGTAGGTTTTTGCTGTATGAACGACCTCCACTGGCAGTTTCTTATTTTCTCTAGAGGGGCTGGCTGGCAAAAAGACATTTGGTCACCCGGTGGTGGCCACACTGGACAAGGTCACGGCTGGCCACTCAAGGCTCTGCCTCCTGCACATTGTCCAGTGACAAAACAGCCAGCCACACGGCCCTTCCCATCTTCCCCTATTTTCAATATGGCTGCTCTGGGTGCTTTGCAACCCACCTGAAATTGGCTTGCGACCCATTGGTGGGTCCTGACCCACAGTTTGGGAACCCCTGGTGTAATGCATGAATACTGTGACAGAGTAATCATGAATGGGGTGTAGGGGAAGAGGCAGCCCCTTTGGTATGTGGGGGGACTAAGCAAGTGGAAGAGAGGCCATAACCCAGTGGCAGCAATTTTCAATGTTTTTTTCTTCGCACAGTGCAGGCGAGCCCTAGTATCCACTGATTCAGTATCTGCTGATTCAGTTATCCACAGATACTGTGGATTCTGGGACGCCTATTAAAAAGATAGGGGAACATTAAATAAATATTTTGTTTAAACCTTGTTGCAGCAAAACCACTGAGGTTCCCCCATCTTTAAAAAGGCATCCCAGTATCCACGGTTTCAGGTATCCATCAGATACCGGGGCATGCCTGCGCACTGACCTCTATGGTCTTTGCCTCTTGTGATGTCACGTCCGGCTTCTGGGAGGTTCTGCTGGGTTCCTCAGTTCTGTTTCTAAGGCAACTGTCTGTGGTAATGAATTGACTTCCTGTACCTCTTCCTCCGCGGGCCGAGACCGCAGGGGAAGAGGGGCAATTTGTTACCACAGACAGTTGCCCTAGAAGCAGAGCCACACTGAAAATTGCAGCCTTGAGGGCAAGCCCCAGGACCTTGAATAGCAAGACTGGGGCAAGCCCCTGCCACTCCCAGCAGAGAGCCCTGGGCCACCTCGACCCATTGTTGTCTGATGCAGTAACGGGGCCGATCCATCTGCTCAGTGACGGTGCAAACGGAGAATGCCTCGGCCTTCCTGCCCTGACCTGCCACACGGGTGGTGCACCGAAGGGCACGTTTAGTCCCGGATAGAGAGCCTGAGTGGACAAAGGGACATTGCTGGTTTGGGAGCATGTGAGGCGGAAGAGAAGGGCTTCCTGTTTGACTGCCTGCTAGAAGGGGTTTTGTTGAGCTGACACCGTCGCATAGCAGTTGCCAGACTGTGTTCTGAGAAACCGGTGGAAATCAGCCAGACTTTCGGGTAAGAAACCTTTGGGAGAGGATTTCCAGGCACAGCGATGCTTCCCACAAGCGGTGTGGCATTGCTCTCTCTCTCTGTGTGTGTGTGTGTGTGTGTGTGTGTGTGTGTGTGTGTGTGTTAACAGTGAAAGGAGACTGCACATTGAATTATGGTAGAGCCTCTGCTCACAATCTGAGAGTGTCTCCAAACAGGCACTTCGCAGCTGTCTGCAGCCCCTTTGTAGGGATGTGAGCTTTTTTTTTTCCCTGGCCCTTTTTGGTTGTTCAAAAGGGAGGAGAATTGTCACAAAAATAGGTCCTGCCTCACTAACCTTTTTAGAGCAGTGCTTCTCAAATCTTTTAGCACTGGGACTCGCTTTTTAGAATGACACAGCCGGACGTGCCATCATTATGAAGCCAGAGCATCCCTGCTAGCTGGGCAAGAGGCACTTTTTCAAGTGGTGCTCCTCTGATATTTAGCAGGGGGAGAGTAATTGTCCCTCTTTGCCCCTGCGCAGTGTCTTTCTAGTGGCTATTGCTGCTGGTGGTGTTCTGCATTTTTTTTTTTTAGATTGTGAGCCGTTTTGGGACAGGGAACCATGGAACTTTATTTTATTGCCTGTAAACAGCTTTGTGAACTTCATGTTGAAAGGTGGTATATAAATACTGTTTGATGATGAAGAGCCTGCTGCTTTCCTGAGAATGCAATAATAAGTTGGGCTATTTCGCAGCCATTTTCCAATAGCAAAGTGAATCACAAAGAAAAAAGCCTACTTACAATCTTGACACAAGCAGGGGCGTGGCAGCCATAAATTCCCTAATCTCCAGTAATCTTAGTTCCAACAGCAATCTCCATCCCGTCCAAATCAGTACTCACACTTCCAAACGTCTTCCTTCCATAAACTTCCTACACCCACCACACTGCTCTGTCCAGGAGCTGCTTTTATCCCCAGAATGCTTATTATCTCCAATTGGCTGCAGCTGTGAACCAGCTGCAGCCAAAGGCTCTGGGGTTAACCCTGTAATTCCTGGCTGATTTGGACGAGGGGCCATGGTTGATACCATTCCCTTCTCCTCGGGTATCTTCCGCAATTTCTATAACAACACTGCCACCATATACATTTTAAATCTTCTTCTAGAGCAGTGGTTCTCAAACCTTTTAACACCCAGGTCCACGTTTTAGAATGACAATCTGTCCGGGACCCACAGGAAGTGATGTCATGGCCAGAAGTGCCTTCACTGTGATGCCAGAGCCTGCGGCTTTCCTGAGAATGCAGCAGTTGGGTTATTTCTCAGTCATTTTCCAATAGCAAAGTGAATTAGAAAGAATAATATAAAGCTTATTTACAACCTTGACACAAGCAAAACAACCACACAACCCTCCCGCTTTCTAGCATCCCATATTCCCATATTTTCAAGATGGCTGCTCTAGGTGCTTCACAACCCACCTGAAATTGGCCCACTACCCACTGGTGGGTTCTGACCCACAGTTTGGGAACCACTGTTATAGACAATTGCAATGCCAGGAGAATTTCTGCCCTTTTATCTAATAGAATCCCTTCTGATTCCTCCTCCCTGCAAGGGAGGTGAACCTCCAGGCAGGTAAACCACAGGCAAACGCAGAGGCACCTGGGCAAACATAGGGACAGGTCACCCAGTCGAAAAAGAACCTTCCAGTTCTTGCACAAAGTGGCCGAAGGGCTGCGCTTCAGGATTCCTCACTGCAAGGTACATTTCTCCTCCCTTCCATGTTGGTGCCCCACATTTTTTCCCCACTACCTATGCGGCAACCTGCATGCTCAGCCCTTTCAACTGCTTCAGGGCACCAGTTCTTGGGAGGGCAAGTAGGGCAGCGATGGGCGAGCAGGCGCCCCCTCCCGAGGCCAGGGACGGCCGCGGGGGGAGCGGAACGAAAGCGGAAGTGCACGGACGGGCTGCCAATCAAGCGGTAGTCCTGCCTAAGTCCCACCCTCCGTTCCCCCAGGTTGTTTGTAGATCCCATTGCAGAAGGAGGGGTGTCGAATCAGAATGAGGATGAATCAGAAGTTGCATGTTTTGGCAATGCGTTGTGGACCTTCTGCGTGGGTTGGAAAGCACCTGCGGGCAGGATTTTAAGTGGCAAGAGGGGAAATGAGTGAAGACCACCAACCACCTCTTCCTCCTCTGCTGAAGCAAGCAGGACTTTGGTTTGTCCCCCTGCAGCAGGCGGAGAAGGGTGAAGAAGAGGTCCCAGCAAGGGGGACCAGGGCAGGAGGGGGCTGGGCTACTTTCTGAAAGGCAAAGGTGTGCCGTTGCCACTGGCCACCCTGGAAGGAAGTCACTGCTGCTCGGTGTGTGACTTGGCTTTCCATCACAGGCCAGGCTACTGAAAACAGAGACCTCTCCATGGAATAGATGAGCTGTCTAGGTTCTAGGCCTGTAGGGGGCGCTGTTTAGGCGGCTACTCGGTCCTTGGAGGGGAAACACAAGCCACAGGGTTGATGAGACAGATCTGCTTGCAGAGCAGAAGAGGCGTCCTTGGCGGTCACTAACCAACTTTTGTAGCCTCCTTCCACCGGTCTATGAACGGTCAGGGCAGCCGACTGTGGGTATAGAAGGTGCTTAGCCTGTGGCTAAGAGACAGCAAGGGGACAAACAAGACCTGGGCCCCCCTTTTCTTGGGGGCTTGATGGTGAGTATGCACACACTGCCTGCTCAGACAAAGACGGGCAGAGAAAGCCTTTCCTTCACTTCTCCCCAATTTCTACAGATGCCTTCAGTGAAGTCTCTGGCTCTGTCCGCAGGTTGGGGGTTCACAGGATGGAATGCCCCTCTCTGTGTACCCAGGGAGTAAACAATCCCCTGACAGCAGAAAGCTAGCATGTCAGGGAGAAGGCTAAACCGGGTCAGGCGCTTTCTCCTTGGGGTGCTAGTTTTTTATGTGCAAGGAACCTTTGGTTATGGAGGAGCAATCTATCACATGAGCAGTCTATTGTGTGATCTATCATACCTCCAGCAGTATAGCCCAGGCACAGATTTACCGCCCCCCAGTGGTTTCTCCCTACTAGTGCCTCCACTTTGTAGCTTGATGTACTATACCCTTGATATACCCTTTCACCTGGGCTCTCTGTTTTTTCCAGAGCCTGTCCTCGTGTAACATAGGACGTTCCTTTGTATTGTCAGTCCAGGCCTCTTCCAACCAATGGCAGCTCTGCTGGTCTGGGGTTCTCCAAGCCTTCCCCAGCTTTGCTCTCTGAGATCCTTGTAGTTGTAGATGGGGGAGGGAAGCTTTTGCATAGGCAAACCACACACCTGAGATGAGAAGGAAGCCGAGACTCCAGCTCTGCGCCGCGCCATGAAGCAGCAGCAGCCACAGGTCGCAACCTTCTCAGCAGGTTTGGCAGTTGCATGGATAATTTTTGCCTTGATAATTCATTATTTGAGGAGCAGCTGAGAGTCCTTGAGGCTGGTCTGAGGCTAGTCTGCCTGCCTTGACATGCTGTTTCTGGTGTCCATCCCTGGATGGCTTCTAACAGGTTCTTTTTTTTTTTTAATTGGTAACTTCTAGGATTTGGTGGATTGAGCCTGAAGGCCTCTTGCTGAGCATTTGTGGAAGTCTGTTGTGCTGGAGCCGCATCTGCGGGAGTTTGATGGTCCAGGTTGGTTGGCCTTTTTGAGAAGATGCCCCAGATGAACCGGGTGGTTCCCAAGCCCCTGGACGGCCTCGAGGAGCAGCTGGAGCTGCGCCTGGTTTGCTCGAAATGCAGCCTGCAGGAGAACGAGAGCACGTACCGGCTGAAGGAGGTGGAGCATTGCTGCGTCATGGAGATCTTCCTGGCCAGGTGCAAGGGGAAGCCGGGGAAGCTGTGGCGGAAGGTGAACCGAAGGCCGGGCTTCCCAAAGCCGGCACAGTACAGCATCTGCAGGTACTACGTCGCCGGCCTGGGGTGCCGAGTACATCGGAACAACTGCACCTTTGCTTGGAGCCAGGAGGAGGTGATCGTGTGGACGTTTGAGAAGAGCAGCAACATGGAGAGGCACGTGCTGAAGAAACTGCTCCAACAGGCTCAGACGGGCAGTGCCGTGAATGGCCTTTCCAGGCCTCCGCAGACCAGCGTCGCTGAAGAAATCTGGAGTGAGTTTGGGGGCCACTTCCAGGAGATCTGCAAGCCCTGCTTTTATCAAAGCCCCCCCAGGATCTGCCTCAAGGGCTCTGATCAGGCTTGTGCGAGACACTGGAGTGCGCTTCTGGTGCACGTGAATATCAGTGGCAAGGCGAAAGAGCAGTACACGGAAATCCGGCCCTGCCCACGGGTGAGCAGCTCAGTAAAGAAACTGAGTTACTGCCGCTACGTCTCTGCTGGCAAACCCTGCAGGCACGGGGTGCATCGATGCAACTACGCCCACAGTGACGTGGAGATGGCAGTCTGGGAGGCGGAGCAGAGCGGCAGCTTGGTGCGCACGGACCTTCTGAGCCCGGCGGCCAGCTGCAGGCCCGAAGAGCCACCCTCGCAGCCGGAGGTCCACTTCTACTGCAGAGTGTGTCTGGTGACCTGCAACTCCCAGGAGAAGTTTGAGAACCACTGCTCCTCCGTGGAGCACACGCAGATGATTGCCACCGACACCATGACCCAGTGGGCTCACCGAGCTCCTCCCTACGGCCTGAGGACCTTTGCTCTTTGTAGCCGGTAAGCAGGGATGCTCTTTGGACGACTGCTCCTTTTGTACGGGCTTGGCCTTGAGAGCTCCAGAGTTCACCCAGATGTGGCTGGGTGTTGAATGGGGAACGGAGCACTCTGCTTTACTCTCCTGGCGCTCTAAAGGGGCAGCAGATAAAGAGGTGGAGCTTTGCAGGTGGGGTGCTTGGTTTTGAATGAATGAATGAATGAAGCAAGCCCACAGTTTCAGCCCCTGCCCTAAATCTCCTGGAGCACAAGGAACCAGGACGTCTGCTTGCATAAGCCCCTCTGGGCTGACGCCAGCCGCTTGAGTCGGCGCTACTGCTGTTGAGCTGCTGTTGGCAGCAACATTGGCCCATGCTTCGCCGCTCTTGTGCCTCCTGAGTTTGGCTGGTGCAAGAACGGTTCTGGGTGGGGGGAGGGTGGGAGGGAGCGCGATTCTGGGTGTGCCGGCCCAGGGAGGGTGGTGGTGTTGGGATGTGGCCAGCGGCGTCATGCAGCTGGAACGCTGGGCGGGAGGAACAGGTGAGTGGCAGCCCGCCCGTTGCATACCGCTCCGTTTTGCCGTCTTCCCCACCCCCGTGCGTCATGCAGCCAGAATGCTGGGCGGGAGGAACGGGTGAGCGGCAGCCCGCCCGTTGCGTACGGCTCCGTTTCCCCGCGGGGGTGGG